>JARFJB010002193.1:100000-390000 GCA_036346205.1 Vesta saturnalis | reverse complement strand
GCTATTATTAGTTATATAATGTGTAATAAACAACTAATGATAAGTATTCATTTATAATCCAGCCATACAAGATTGTATAAAAAAGCACATTATTCCATATGTAAGATAAATAAACTGTTTAAAACAGTTATTTTTCATTTTTTAATCGTGCTATATAATTTTAATGTAAAATTTGATGTCACTCCATTTTCTTTTGTTTAACACTGGATTTTCATTAATACACTTTTCACCTCACTTTTTCCAGGTAACTTTCCAATTTGTATTAGATTTTAAAAGTTTTGATAAAATTACACCTTCTTCATTTGTCCATAATTCCCTTTTTCCTTTTTGTATAAACATTTGTTCTTTTGGCTTTTGTTGGTTTTAGACCATCATGTTCTGCCATTAAATACTCCTTGGGTTCAGTAGATTTATTCCCTTTCAATTCTTCACTATCTGAGTCTTCACTGTCGTCAATATCTGGTAATTCTGGAATCAAAACAGTATCAACAAAATCTGAAAAACTCTAGTAATTATTGCGAATGTTACTTAAAATTGCACATTAAATCAACATTAATATATTTTTCACAAGTATTCAAGCATAATCAGACTCTTAGATATTTTATGAATGTTTATGAGCAATAGCTACAATCATATTTCAGATCGCATTTTAGACTGTAATAATATCAAGACTAGTTTACATTAAATACTTACCAGATATTTCTATATCTTTTAATTTTTCCTGCAAAATTATTCAGCTGTCCTTTGTCTGCAGCAAGCAATAATCTAAATCTTTGTTAATTCGATGGCACTTTCGTGTAGTCTGTAAAATTCTCGATGTACACGAACGTCGTGTCCTAAATGTTTTGCTAGCCAGTCAGTTTCATTTTCGGACAGATTTACTATTTGGCTAACAGTGGCAATGTATTTTCTTAACTTTGTTGCAAATATTGTCTGGACATTGCAACAGCAGTATCTATAAATTTTTAATTGAATCATGTGCCCGTAAGTGTTCTAACGAATTTCCACTTCGACAAAATATGTAAATTCAGTTTATTTATTCCGCATGAACCTCTTGAGAATAAAGACAATCGATTGCAGTCTTCATCTCAGGGTTAATAGAATTGGAACTTTCTTTCCACGTTTTCCAAACACTTCCACTATACTTAAACGATCAGCTAGTTTCCTCTCAAATAAAGTAAGAGACGATTTCAATTCTTCGGTGGTTTGCTCGGCCCACAATGGTCTCATTCTATATTGATCTACGGTGATCCGAGATGCTTCGCCTGATCGACGTTTATTAAAATGACAATTCTGCACAATGTTAAAGATGCAAATTGTAACCATTGTGCAATGTCCTGATTGTATTGTTGAGTCAACTTGACTGCTTCGCTTCTTAATGCATTTAATTTCACTATATCAGTGGTTAGAAGTAATTGGGTAGTTAAACTTTCTTACATGTAAAGTGTTAAGAGCAGAGATGAAATTTTGGTACTCCATTCAAGTTCCATCAAACTTAAAAAGATACCAACTGTTCATTTCTGATAATGTTACCTGTTCTTAAAGCTATTCCTCTCGATGTTTACACATTTTTTAAAGCGTGACCAAGTTTCAATCTAGAGACGGTATTTCAAATTGTGGTCGAGTTGCTATAGCTTTGTGAGACACAATAATGATTTTACAACCTCTACAATGCTATCAAAATTTTTAGGCTCCAATGTAGCCGATAATGATTTAATAAGAAATTTTTTTAATTTCTAGTAAAAATCTGCCAGTTGTCTCATAGATTGACGAACTAATTCTGCTTGGTTAATTCCATACTTCTCGTACAACATATTACCCACTTTAATTATCAATTCGTCTTCTTTACACGTTTGAGCAATTACATCATCTTTCATTCTATTTAAAATGCATTGTTGAAATTCGTTTGTGCACAGATTTCCTTGAATACCTGTTAAGAGCGCATTACTTTCTTAAAGGTTTTCGGTCATTTAGTTTTCGTTTTGTTTATCCTTTCAGGACATGCTGTTTTCATATGAATGGAAATATGCTTTTTAATAGAAAACCAAACAATCTGGACATGGTCCATAGTTAACGTATGTATATTTCAGTTTCTCATATTGTGTAGGTCGACGTAATAAGATTAGTTCACCCTTTTGAATCTCAGTACCTCACAGTTATGAAAAAGTTACCTGCTCGCATTAATTTTCCAAATTCACCTCTACGTTGCTTTGATTTCTTTGGCAATGCTAAAATTTTGGCGACCACTACATCATTAGAATGTAAAATTCTAAATGGCGTGGCAAATTGAGAACCATTTTTGACACACATAACAAGAATATGTTTTGTTGCGTACTCTTACATTATCTGATTTTCTGCGCTTCGCTGGTAAAATATGTATTGCATCATCATCCAATGCAGTATTTTCACCCAACGAAAAACATTCATGACTTGTAGTCTGACCGAGGTCATCTTGCGACTGGTTTTACATGTTTCTCTATCTATATACAATAACTTGGAGTGTTCATAAGCTGATATGCTATTACTATTTGATGATAAAGTTTCTTGATTGGCAGTATTATTTGTAAAACAAACTTGATTTAATTCTGCATCTCCAATCTGATTTTGTGGCTGATTTTAGTCTCCCAACAGTCACTTTCATAGTAGTTTTCTTCATTGTTTTCACTTAAACACTGTGTTACATTAATTTCTTGAATGGCAGTATTTTGTAAAAAATGATTTAACTCTGCATCTCAACCTGATTTTGTGGCTGATTAGAATTAGTCTTCCAACAATCACTTTGATAGCAGTTTTCTTCATTGTTTTCACTTAAACACTGTGGTACATTAGTTTCACCATATAAAGAGTTATTCATTTCGAACTCATCATTATTCATAACATGCGAACAGTTTTGTTCTGTTGTAACCCATGAGAAATGGCTTTCTTCACCGCTAGTTGTTGCCGAAATTATAGACACATCGGATGGCTATATTCACTTCCCGATGTACATTCTTCAAAGCTGCTACTATTGTTAACATTATCCACACTATGAAATGATGAATATTGAACATTAACTCCATTGGTTGTTTTAAAACCATATCCACAAGCTTTCTTCCTCGTGTTAACATAGTTAGAATACTATAAAAGAAATATATAACTAATTTATTTTGTTACACTATATACATACAATTTTATAGGCTACCTGGTGTGCTAAGCTCTGCAACAGTTACAGATCAAAATGAAATGAAATTATTGAAATATCAATATAATTGATTGGATGAATTAAGGGTAAGTAAGCAAGATGTGAGGAATGAGCAACGTAATGTTAAATTATAGTATTGTGTATTCAGACTTTATGTAAGGTCTCTGTTTTATGCATCATAAATATTTACCATATATCTAAATTTAATAACAAAATGAAATGTAACCTCAAAAAAAAAAGCTAGAGACTAAGAGAGTTCAAGTGTTTAAATTATATTACCAAATAATTAGAATATTACTTACTTACCTTTTAGTAATTTCTTTTATTTGCTTTTATAACAAAACAACACCAACGCGAAAAATATACAGAATATGAACGTAAACTTAAGAGATGCGATGTTGGCAGGGCAGTGTTGTAAACCTAGATTTTAAAAAATGTTATCATTCTCGAACGTAAACTAGGTACTTAAAGAAAACATAACTTTATTTTATTCTGGTGTATAATATCAATTTTAGTAGCGAAGTGCAACAAATGTTTAAACATTTTTTTTCAAGTGCATATATAGGATATGACACAGAAAGAGCCATTTTGCATTGTTTAAAATCTAATTTGAAATTAATACATTTATTACAAACACTTAAGACCATACTACACAGTACTAAAATCGTAATGCAAAATATTCATTGCGATATAATTTTGTCTCATAAAAGAAACCAAATAATACGTACACAATGTAAACAAATGTAGTTCTTAAAACGACTTAAGGTGGCGTTATATTACAGACTGTAACGGTACGTTACAAATATTGTGTGCATACAATCATGCAAGGATTAATTTGTGGAAACTTTTTATAAATCAGCGATATTACGGTAAATTTCAAAATTGAGCAAAATGAATTAAGGAATAGTTTATAACCGATATATAACTTTCTATTTAAACGAAGACGACAATGGCCTTTTATATGCCAAAATTGGGAAAAATTTTGACATACGTGTGTATGTATGCAACAAATGTGAACCATACCACAAGTATACGCGCTGCACACACACGTAGCCACAAACATTAAGGGCCTACACACACACACACACACACACACACACACACACACCTAAGGTAAGACCGCACGCAATTAGACCGGTACAACCGTCATGCGTACTATCACGAACTCGATATCGATTTTCACTAGTGACCTAGATTCGCGCAACCCTCGTTTTGAATAACCAGTAGTTTGTTTATAAATTCTTTTCTTTTATAGACAGGGCCGTATCCAGCATAAATAATTAATTAAACACCACGTTATTAATCATTTAAATATTACGGTCATTATTGAGTGTAACATGTAAAAATCATTTTCCAGAACGACTGACAGCAATAAGGTGTCGCATCGACAGTGGAAGGAACGACGCCGCCGTCTCAATCAGGACGTCCAGTTGCTTTTGTCACAGTTTATGTTAGTTGATTTGAATAAGTGTGAATATATTAGCTTTGGATAATATAGGAAAATATTTTTAAACCATTTTATTTTAATATTTTATGACGGAACAGTTAAAGATACCACGAACCACACCACTTATTTAAAAGACCGATCATTTAGCACACAAAACACACAATTTAAAAGACACTACACACACCACACATCACACAGCAACACACATCACACACAATACACACAACACAACACACACAGACACACACAACACACACACACACACACAACACACAACACACAAACACATCACAAACACACAAACACACACGACACACACAACAAACACACACAACACACACAACACACACACACACACACACCACAAACACCACACATACACAAACACACACACACAACACATAACACACACACACACAGACACAACACAAACACAACACAACACACAACACACAAAACACACACAACACACACACACCACACACACATACACACACACACACACACACACAACACACACACAACACACACACAAACACTAAAACACACACAACACACAAACACACAAAAACACAAAAAAAAAAAAAAAAAAAAAACCAAAAAAAAAAAAAAAAAAAAGAAACCACAAAACAAAAACAAAAACCAAAAAAAACACCAACACCCCCCCCAAAAAAAAAAAAAACACAAAAACAAAATACACACAACACACAACAACACACACACACACAAACACACACACACACACGAAAACACCACACAACACACACGACACACACGAACACACGACACACAAACACACAACACACAACACACAGACACACACGACACACACACACACACACACGCACACACACACACACACACACGACACACACACACGCACACACGACACACACACACACACGAACACACACACACACACAACACACACGACACACACGACACATACGACACACACAAACGACACACACGAGCACACACGAACACACACGACACACACGACCACACACGACACACACGACACACGCACACACGACACACACACACAGACACACACGCACACACAGACACACACACAGCACACACGACACACGCACACAAGACACAGAACAACACGAACACACACGAACACACGAACACACACACAACACACACGAACACACACACACAGACACACACGAACACTACACGACACACACGAACACAACACACAGACACACACGAACACACAGAACACACACGACACACACGACACACACACGACACACACAGCACACACACACAGACAGCACACACACACAGACACACACAGACACACAGACACACAGACACACAGCACACACACACACACGCACACACGAACACACACACACGACACACACGACGCACACACGCGACACACGACACACCGCACACACGCGCACACACACACACCACACGCGCACACACACAGCGCCACACACGACGCACACACCGACGCGCACACACGCCGACACACACACGACACAGCCACACACGCGCACACGCACGCACCACGGCACACGCGCACACACGCGCACACAGCGCACACACGCGCACACACGCGCACACCGCGCACACGCGCACACGCGCACGCGCACGCGCACACGCCGCACGCGCACACACGCACGCCACACGCGCACACGCGCACACGCGCACACACGCGCACGCACACCGCGCACACACGCGCACACGCGCACCACGCGCACGCGCCACACGCACACGCGCAGCACACGCCCACGCGCACGCCGCACGCGCACACACGCCTCGCCACACGCGCACCACGCGCACACGCCACACGCGCCACACACGCGCACGCCGCACGCCGCGCACACGCGCACACACGCGCACCACGCGCACGCCACGCACGCGCACACACGCGCACACACGCACGCCGCACACACGCGCGCACCGCGCACAGCACGCGCAACCGCACGCGCAGCACGCGCGCACGCGCACGCACGCGCACCACGCGCACGCACGCCACGCGCACGCCACGCGCACACGCGCACCACCGACACGCGCACACGCGCACACCGCGCACACGCGCACACACGCGCCACGCGCACACACGCGCGCCACACGCGCACGCGCACCGACGCCGCGCACACGCGCGCCACGCGACGCCAGCGCACGCGCACACGCGCACAGCGCGCACGCACGCGCACACGCGCACACGCGCACACGCGCACGCGCGCACACGCGAATATTGTTCTTTATAAAAATTAACTCCTGAGCTAAATTTACAAAAAAGCTACTCACTTTATGAGTTTCGGTATAAGTTATCGCCTTCTTCAAATCGATGTGTTACCATTAAATCAAATACGAACAAATTGATTTTTTTTAAACTCCTGGTTACTCCTGCCGTATTATAATACAGTTTTTATAAAAATATCGATGTGAATTTTGATTGACTTTCCAAATTAAGGACAGCTATTACTAAAATAACACCAGTTATAAGATGAAACACTTCTACGGTTTGTAAGTAGTGTGATGGTTGCTTAAAGTACTTTTATTAAACTAACAACCACCGACAGAAATTTGGTCCTTGATAAAACAATAAAATTCCATTGAATTAAAGAAATATGTAAAGAAGGCTTATGATTTTACTGTAAATGTAGTAATTTTAATTAGTTTTGTTTTATATAAATAAGTCCTGTATGAAAATGTTAATTAATTGTACACAAATTTTTCCATGTATACTTGTGTGCAAATTTTCAAACTACCACATATATATAGCTTTTGACCATTTTAAGTATGATAAGTGCACTATATACTGTAGTAATATTCCTAAACAGGGTTAGACGTTAACTTGATATGAAGGAATGAAGCGTGATCAATTCGGTTCCCATAAAAATTTTACACAAACCAGGATATCTACATGAGTAGTAAGAAAATATATGTAGGAATGATACATAATTTCCGCTATTCAAATATAGAAAGAGAGAATCGACATTGATAGCGGAGTAAAGAAGCGAAGTAGCAGTTCTGATAGCAAGCAGAGATAAGCCGTCAAGTGTGTCACATGCCATCAAGAGTCTAATCTAAATCGCATTACCATGTCGAGCAGGCACTGCTTCTTCGTGCGCCTTCTTATTCTTCTTTCGGTCTGACACTTGCACGATTATATGTTGATTTATTATATTATCGCATTTTCCTACATGCGAATGTTATGGGGAAAGTCTAAGCTGACAGTTACCTCATTATTTTTATAACAAACCTACAATGCCGTATCGATTTATACGTCTTTATAAATTTTACCAACATTACTTGTAGCTAGAAATACTTTATCATATAGATAAAATCTGGTACTATCCAGATATCATCGTTTTTATCCTTTCCGTATTGAATAACAGGAGATGGCGTGCTGTTTATTGAAAAATCTTTTTCATCATTTTTAACTTTATAATTGGATCAGATAAAACTTTCTTACAAAACACAGTCTTTTAATGTTGACTATGAAAATAACTGTAATTCAAAGTTCCTTGACTAAATATATTTTACAATTTATTGAATCTTTTCATAAGCACTTGATAATAATAAGCGATCATGGAGAACATTTGAACTCCTAAACGGAACACTCTCCCTTTGTATTAGATATATGCTTGTTTCACATCTCTGTTTTAAAATGCAAGTTCTAATCCTTTGTCTTTCCCTTCTATCACACATATACATATGTAGGTATAGAAGGTTATGCAATCGACATTTTTTTCACTATCGCTAAATCGACCTATTAGAACACTTTAGTTTCGCCAAGATCGGCCACATCTGTAGCGCGCGCGTGTGAGTGTGCGTGTGCGTATGCTTGTGCGTGTGCGAGTGCATGTGCGTACGAGTTCGCGATTGCGAGAGAGCGTGCAAATGATAGTTTCGGTTCATTCAATTGTACCCCCGAAGAAATTACTTAATTTATTACCTGAAAAAATCTAAACAAAGATACAAACTCTAATACAACCTGTTCATGAAGTGGTGCAATTCTAAAAATGTAAAACGATACCCTGAAAGTGTCATTTTGGGTTATATTTCTGAATTATCAGAGAAATATAAGCCTTCAACGTTATGGTCCATTCATCGATGTTGAAAGCAACACTCCCTGTGAAGGGTAATATTGATATTGGAACTTATCCAAAAATAAATGCTTTTCTAAATAAAAACAATCGGTAGAACACATAAGCAAAAGTCAAAAACCTTCACATCTCAAGAAATAACACATTCCTTCAAGAGGCACTAGATGAGATATATGTAATGTTAAAGGTAATTCATATGTATGTTAATTTTTTTTTTTTCTGATCACATAATTCTAGGTGGTTTTAATAATAAGGATTAGTGGTGCATGCAGAACCGATGAGCTTACACACTTAACGACTGATAATATACAGGATAAAGATGACATTCTAGCAGTATATACGTATACAAAACGTAAAAAGTCATAAACACAGAACGTTTATAGTTTACATTGCTGCCAAATAAAATTCAACCGACGTTGTGTCAATCTGCAAGAAGTAATTTAGTTTATGGTCAAGCTAAATGCCTATTTGTTAAGTATAGTGCCGGAAAATGTGCTGCACAGAACATGAGATACCAGACAATTGATGCTATTCCATCTAATATTGCTTCTTTTTCACGCTTGTCCTATGTTAAGGATTGGACATTGTTTAGACGTACATCGGCTACACTTCTAGTTGATTCCGAAGCAGATATATTGATATTAAATCGACACGGTGAATGGAGGTCGAGCAATGTAGCAGAAGGTTACATCAAGAATTCTATTCAAAGTAAAATGTCTGGCTAGAACAATTTTAAATACGGATTCTGTCGAAACATCGGAAATAAGTTACGAACCTATACTTACTTTAGGTCAACAAGTTTTACAGCAAGACTCTTCTCCTTCTGCTTCAACATTTTCGGAACAAGTTCACTTATCTAGTTTATCCAAACAAATTATTTCTTTTGCAAATTATACATTCACCAATCCAGTATTTAATATTAACATATCCAACAAGAAATTTAGACGAACAGTATGTCCACATTTCGATGGGATTAATTGGGTATCTCTCTTAATATTAGAGCTAGCGACTTGTAGTTTCCGCATCCTACTGGTTATTTTTACAATTTATTTAAAATTATCAATGATCTTCTTGCACAACAAATTCAATCCAAATTTTAATGTCACAAAGCATTTAGTTGTTTGTATTTTCGTGAAAATGCCAAATCATTTTGAAAATTTCGAAAAATATGAAAATGTTGCAATTTGTGCAGGATTCTACCAATCTACCAATGCAACTGAGCGTTATTTTAACAGGTACGAACGTCTCATTATACAAAAGACAATATTGTTCAGTTTTAAACTTATATTGTAGATATCCGAATCGAAGACAAGCTAATAGAAAAATATTTAGCCGAATTAAGGGAAACTTTCTTAATTATGGCACATTTATCGCCCCACGGCCTTCGAAATATCAAATAGATGACCGAGAAATTACCGAAATTAATGTATTCGGCAGCATAGAGGTGGTTCCTCAAACTTCATGTAGACAAATTGAAGAGTAATTTGGTGTAACACAGTCAAGGACACAGAAAACTATAAAGAAAATAAATGTATACCATATGAAAAGAAAACTATTAATAACTTGCGGGTAACTATTGGCAGGTGGTACTTTGTAAAAATGGCTTTTCACAAAAAAGTAATATGGTCTGATGAGTCATACATAAGCAGTGCAGGTATTTCTAACCGACATAATGTGCTTTTGGCTCAACCTAACTAGATCCACTTTTAGCAAGATGGGGCACCTGCTCACAATTCGCAAATTGTTATACCGTTTTTAGACAACAATTTTCCACTGCGTTGGATAGGAACTCATGGATTTATAAACTGACCTCCTAAATCACCCGTGCGTAACTCTTTTGACAGGATGATGTTATCCAGGAACCGAAACGTCGGATCACAAATCTGGCGACGCCACGTTGATCCTCTAAAGAAGTGACTTAAGGATATGTTTACAGAATGTAAATATCTTTTATAATAACCGCGATATAACACACTCGCCAAATTGGACAATTTTCAATTTCGCCCTGTATCTTTAAAACTAAAAATGTTAGCAAACATTTGTTTATCTCAAAATCAAGCACAGGAAAGCGGAAACTACAAGCCGCTAGCTAATATTAAGAGAGTTACCAGTTTAATCCCATCGAAATGTGGACATGCTGTACTTATGTTGTTTGTTGCATCATTTGTTAATTTGGGCATTATAGAACATTCTTGATTGTGCATCCCTTTAACGAATACGAACGCCATTTGAACATATTATAATTAATACTTCAACGTTACACCGACGCCACCGCATTGCGCTGTTTCTCCTTCAGCATCCACACTCAAGCATATGTTGTAAATGGTCTATATACGATATAGAATTAATGTCTTTATTTTGATATCCTTCATCGTGTATAAGATAAGAAATATTCTGTGAACCATGGCGGGAAGTGATTCTCCGGGTCTCACCTCTGCTACATCTCGGCTGGCCATACCTTCCATCGACACAGAAAACGCAAACCTTCCTGCCTCGGTACACAAAGTACTATTGGTTGCGTAAGGCATACGTGGATGATTCGAGTGTAATACATCGTAGCGTTGGGAACAAAAATAGTTTTAAATACTTGTATGGGTCTAACCACATTAGATACTACACCGAAAGTGTCAAGAAGTTCAAGAATTCCTGAGTAGATTGGAACGATATAAGAAGTAATTGATTTACCAGCGAATATTTTTACAATTGGAAGCTAGGAGACCTAAAATTAAATGGACTTTGTAAACGTAGCTTGTCTCCCGGTTGTTGCAAAATGACAACACGGAATACTATTCAGGTGATATTTCTCAAGTAAGCACATACGCGTTGTACTAAGATGAAAAAAAGAGAAAATTTTCAGCTCAAAGCTTGCAAATTGATGTTTGGGACACAGCTCATGGTAATAAGTAATTAAATAGTAAAGTCATTGAAGAAAGTGAAACAAGTTCAGCAGCTAATAGGATTAAACCATTCCCGCTGTTACCTCCTACACTTCGGAAAGAAAGGCGCAATTATCCGATGGTTGATCAAACAAAAAGTCTTCACAAACATCGTATGGATAATTTTAAGAAACTTTGTATGGAATAATGTATTCCATTGCCTAAATTCAAACAGAAACTTTTCTACAGAGTTACACAAAAGCTGAGACACGAGGTGTTACAGTACTCTCTACCCGTAGTAATGTCCAAATAGCACATGCTAGATATTTTCTAGAGTTCTATGATTTTGTTTGCCATAGAAAATCTATACTCATAAAAGCCAGGACGCTAATGGAGGGAACTTCCTTGGTTTATTTAAATGGTATTTATTGGCAACAAGATAACGCACCGGCATATATCTCCGATATCGCCGTCCAGCTTTAATAAACTATTTGGCAACAGCTCGGTTGGGTCTAAACGACCAAAGATAGAGTCTCAAATGCCTCCTGATCTGTAACAAAATAAAATATGACCCTTTTGAGAATATAAGAGTTGCACCTACATTTCAGCCGCTAGAGGCGAGGCCATTCATAATATCTGAAACGTATTGACAAAATGAATATTTGTATTGTGGGATAATATACTATATCAGTTTTCTTAAACGTCGCTAGATGGCTATACAGTACCAATGTAGCTCATTATACTTTCGTAGTATTTACTGTGGTAACAGTTTCCTAACTTAAGTAGTGTTGCGATACGTAACGTACCAAGTTTGTCCTATATAATTTCCCAAAAACGAATTCAGACCGGTATTCAAACCACATTCAACTTTGTCCCAACTTTTAAGAAACCCCAAAGACAAAATTCCTAACGAAAGCCAAGGAGTGTATGAGATACCGTGCAACAACTGTCGAAGAACTTATATAGGACAAACTAACAGAATATTATATGCGAGAGCCGATGAACACCAACTAGCAATTAAGCAGCACAATCCTTCATCGTCTTTAGCTACAAATCATTTAGATACAGGACACCAAATTAATACCAACAATATCCGTTTAATTGCACCTCTATATACCGTACAAGAAAGAATTATTAGAGAAGCAGTTGAAATTGAAAGAAGACCAAACGCCCTCAATAAACGAGATGACACTTCTAGAATGCCACAAATTTGGAAGAATATCATTAAACAAGTTGATTCTACATTTCAACCAACTCCAAATCTTCCAGAAATTTCAAACACTTATGCTGCGACTATTCCTGGCGTCCCCACTTCTGCACCTTCTACATCACATACTAGACCTACTACCCGAAGTCAAACACACTCGTCCAGATTAAATTTAAATTAGTTACCTTGTTTCATATTTTGTACTTGTTAAAATAGTTACCTTATTTCAATTTCTGTAATTGTCAAATAAATTCTTGACAAAGGAACAAAGGACGTTCCCGAAACGTTGAATTAATTTTACGTTTATTTACACAAGTTTTAAAGAAAAATTGTCTTATTTAAATATATATATATATATATATATATATATATATATATATATATACACTTTGATTGTATGATACAGTGCATATCAATATTAGGAACAATACTTGATATTTCAGCAAAATGAAATTATATACCACAAAATAACTATAGAGTCTACCCTTTATTTATTCGTATTAACTGAAGTCCATATTTACAGAAAACTGTAAACAAATTAAAGATAATGGTTTGAAAAAGAATGGTTAGAATAAAGGAGTACCTGTAAAGCTTTTCGTGGTGTCGCTCACAGAAAAAAAATTTTTTTTGTTAGAATGGGGTTGCTGTAAACAACGTAAAAAAAAGAAGATATCGACCTGATAGTACAAAATAAGAATACGTGGAGGCTCAAAAGGTGCAATTATACCAAAAGAATTGGGTAGTTGCGATAGAACCAACATATTTGTTTACAATATGAAAGTAGTAATTGATTGCACATAAACTATGGCTTAAAAGATATTGACGCCTGTAAGTTTTCAACATCAACATTGTGTATATTTTAATCTGAGACGCCAAAAAGATTATTTTGTTGTATGGGGAGTTTTTATATTCGGCCTACAACGCTCTACCCTAGAGAGCTCGTTACTAGATAAATTTTGATATAGATACATCAACCCTTAAAGGAATTAGGTCCTGAGATGCAGGGTGTTGAAATTTTGAATTCAAAATTAAAAATTGCTATAAATCAAAAACGCGTTTGAATATTTTTTTCAAACTTGGTGATCAATATGCTCTTTAGGAAAGTACTATGTTGACATATCCTACCTTTTGGATAATTTAACTAGTGACACATTATCGGGGTTAATAGAAACTTTTATTCCCCTAATTTGACGCCACTGGAGAAAATATTTTTAATTTTTAATAATAATAAACTAATAATCTTTTATGAAGCTAAAATGAACGGTATTATAGAAATTTGCGTCTAAGCAAAAGTCTGTAAGTTCTCAGATAATTAACAAATTATGATTTGTAGTGTAATTTCCGTGTTGGCGTTTTGCAAAAAAAATATTTGCTTTAATCCACACTATTAATTCGACCCTGAATAATGATTACGCGTAAATAGTTGAAAATACAGGTTTTAATTAATTTCTGAGGCCAGCTGCTGCAGTTTACTAAAAATAAAACCTAGCATAGGACAGAAGCTATCAAATTAAATTCAAAGAAATGTATTACAACAGTTGTTCAAACTGTTGACCGTGTACTTACAAGTACGTTCTACACCGTTTGTTCGTTGACAAACGTGTCTTTGAGAATAACTCCGGATTGGACTGAATGTGTTCTGCCGCAGCTTGAATTCTCCCTATTAGAACTTCTTCGGTTTCGACGATAGTATCGTACACTAAGGACTTCATGCAGCCCCAGGTAAAAAAGTCAATAGAGTTTAAGTTGGGAGACCTCGAGATCCCAAGTTGGGGTCCACCCAACCAATCCATTTTTCTCTAAAACGTCTATTTAAGAAATCTCTAGCCCCTACAGCAAAATTAACCATAAACCACATGTGTTGTCCAATATTTAAATGTGAATTTTCCAACAATTCATCTAACACTTCTTCAAGAAACTCCGCATAAATAGCTCCACTTAAATCATTTGGTGAAAGGTAAGATCCAATTAAACAACCTCCAACCATACTCATCCACACATTTACTGACAATTTATGCTGAAATCCCCGTTCATGAACGTCAGAGTGTGGATTTTCTTGGTCCCAAATGTGACTGTTCTGGAAATAAACCATCCTTCTCTAATAAATTAGGCCTCGTCGATATATATGACAAATTTTGGGAAATTTCGATTTTCACAGCAGTTTTGTAGATACAAGTTTCAAAACTTCATACGTATCAGAAAATCTCGGGGTTGTATTGCTCAAATAGTGACGAATTTGTACGGATGCAGCACTTGTTGTTTTAAAACTTTCCATACAGTTGAATTGTGTACTCTTAAGGCACGACCTAGAGTTCGGGTACTTGAAGATGGCCTTTCAGAAATATTATTTAATACTGCCTCTTCCAGACGCACAATCCTTCTTGTTCGTTGCTTTCCAGAATTATTTCTTTTAATTAACAAGTTTTTCTTTATCTTTGTTGATATAAACGAGCTGCCATTCTACCATTTTTTCGAGCTTCCCCGTAGATGATTACCATATCGTTCAATTTTTCCAATGAAAAATTCATTTTGCAACAACAAAATTAATTTAAAAACTAGTTTAAAACTGTATTTTTTAATCTACCAAGGTCGTGTCAAATAGATGCACTATTAAAAATTTGACACGTGCCTACTATATTAGAATTTAGAAATATTGAGTAGTTACAGATTATCTAAGTACCTGCAGACTTTTGTTTAGAAGCAAATATCTACAACACCGTTCATTTTACCTTCCTAAAAGGTTATTACTTTTTTAACTAAAATTGAACAGAGAATTTAAAAAAAGTATTTTCTCCAGTGGCGTCAAAAATTGGGGGATAAAAGTTTTCACTAACTATGTCAAAATATTACTTTCCTAAAGAGCATACTGATCACCAAATTTGTAAAAAATATGTAAGGGTGTTAGCGCCCAGTTAATTTTTCAAGACATTTTATATGTTAAAAACAAATGTATCAGTAGGCCAATGATAGTAGTATAAAAAAATTAGTTTTAGAATTGAATGTTAGAAAGAAATTTTGTAATACTTATAATCTGTTTCCCGTTCTTTATTAAAAGTTTTGTTTGTTACAATTTAGTCACTGGTTTTTATATATTACCGAACTTAAGTTAATTTATATAATGGTCATTCGAGCCCGATAAAAGTCAGTTTTTGCCGTTCAAAAAGTATATATTCATGGTTGCTGCGACTGAAATATTTTTGCTGTTGGATATTTAAGGAACTGTTAGTGAGTACTTAAAGCGGCAAGTTAAAAGTCCGCCAACCTGTGAGTATTTCCTTTTTCTTTCTTTTCTACTTCTTCTCATTTCGCAAGAAGTTATTACTAGAGTTGTCTATTGTTTGATTTGTGCTACAGAATGTATAGGGTATTGTTATACAAACTTATTTTTTGAATTAAAAATAATAAATTCAAAATTGCTTGTAAATCAAACAGTTTATAATCTATATAAGTGTCAGCTGAACATAAAAGACGGGCTATAAAAGGCAAAGTTACATTTTTTTCTAAATCTCTTGCTAGGTAAAAATGTAGAGCCAATTTCTGATGTTGGTAAAATTAATTTACTACAAATATTTGACCAATTTAAGCTATTGTTCAATGAATTTGATAAAAATGAGCTGCAAGTTGAGTGTAGTATTACTGGTGATAATGTAGGTGAGCGTCTAGACAATGAAATCAAAGAACATCAGAATTTTGAGATATTGTTTTATGAGCAATTGGGTTTAGCTCGAGATTTACTCTCAAACTTGAACGTTACAAATCATTGTTTATCTATACATCCTCCCATAGTGCGGCTAGTAGTATCCACAGTGAGAAAAATAATTTGTCAAACTTAATGAAATTACCTAAGATCTCGTTACCTACGTTTGATGGTAAAAATCTTTAGTGGCTTGAGTACCGCGACAGTTATGGATCTCTAATTCATAATAATAATAATAATAATAATAATAATGATAATAATAATAATAATATTTTAAAAACAATGGAATTTTCTGCTCAGAACTATATTACCGCTTGGAAAGGCATTACTGAGCGATACCATTGTCCTCGTTTGTTAATAGACTACCATATCAAAGCACTACTTAATATTGCGCAAGTTAAAAAAGATTCCTCAGTAGAGTTAAGAGAGTTAACTGTTACACTTATGAAAAATTTGAGAGCCCTACAAAATTTGAATGGGAAAAATTAAGACATCTAAAAGCACTGTTCCAACGTTTGAGGATTTCAAAAATTTTTTAAACCATAATGAACAACACTTTGAAAATCGTAAATTTAATTTAATCCGTGGTTTTCTTGTCACACACACATAACAAAAACGAAAATATTCCTGTTTGTCAAATGTGTAAAAATTCGCATTATATACCAAACTGCTCAGAGTTTTAAGGTTTATCTACCGAGGTTAGAAAAGCAATGGCTTTAAAACTTTGTATGAATTGCTTACGTTTCGGTAATTTTTCAAAAGTTTGTCGAGGTTCTACATTTCGAAAATGTCAACGAAAACATGATACATTATTGCATACAGAAAAAAATGCAAATAAAGTTCAAAATTCTCCAAATATGCAAGTAGCTTCTCAACTTTATGGTACTGCACCAAATACAGGTTTATCTCAAAAGACAAATACAAGTTCTTTTGCAGCCAGTGGTTTAGTGAATGGTGTACTTCTATTAACTGCTTATGTTGATGTATTTGATAAATATGAAAAGTTATATTCTGTTATTCTGTACCAGATTGGATCCACCGGTTGAAAAAACATCTATTTCAGTTAAAGGTTTGAATAATTCTATTTTTTCTATCGAGTATAAGTGCGAGGTTGTTGAAACATCACAGTACGACAATTTTACCGAAACTATTTCTTGTTTAGTTTTGCCCAAAATTACAAAAAAATTACTTCATGTAAAAATTGATGTAAGTTGCAAATTCCCATAAATATTAAACTAGCTGATCCAACGTTTTTTGAACCTGGGCAGATTGACATGCTAATAGGAGCTGACTGATTTTGGCGTGTTATTATGGACAACACTTTCTTGGAAACAATAAACCTTTGCTTTAGAAAACTCAATTCGATTGGATTGTTTCATGTCCAACTAACATCTTCAGAATAATTCTGTTCCTTTCAATTTTTCGCAAAGTTTTGAATTCCAAATACAAGCCCAACAAGCGGTCGGTTTGTAATCGCACTTCTTTTGAAGGATTCTATAATTAAGCTTGTGGAATCATATACTCAAGCAAAAAATCGTTTTCTTAATCTTGAGAAAAATAAATTGCAAAAAGTTCCTATATTTCGAAAGCTGTATAGTGAGTTTATGGATGAGTACCAAAATTTAAGACACATGAAAAAGTTGTCAAACATTGAAAGTGGTGAAGTTACATACCCCTCATCATGGGGTCCTTCGGGAAGGCAGTCCCATGCCCAAATTACGTACTGTATTTGATTCAGGTGCCCCAAGCTCAAGTGGTTACTCACTAAATCATATTCATCATAAAGGTCCTGTACTAGAACAAAATGTTTTTTCGATTCCCCTTAGGTTCAGGTAGCAGTCTGTAACTGCCGACATTGCAAAACTGTATAGGAGTGTGAATATTGCTAATCAGCATTTATCATTGCAACGTATTTTGTGGAGAAGTAGTCCCGATCAAGAACTTGAAACTTACGAACTTCAAACTGTTACATACGAAACTACAGCTGGTTCATTTTTGTCTATTCGTAGTCTGATTCAAGTTGCTAGAGAAAATGAAAAGTTATGTCCAAGATATTGTGATATAATTAAGTCGGATTTCTACGTACATGACCTTCTCATAAGGGCGGATAACGCAGAAGAAGCTCTTCGTATTTGTAATGGCGTTTCTGACATTTTAAGGCAAGGCCGTTTTAATCTGAGAAAATTTGTATCAAACAGTCGCGAAATTCTATCTAAAATTCCAGGAAATAACGAAAATGTTAAAACTGAACCTTGATGAAAATGAAAATTCGAAAATATTAGGTTTAATTTGGAATCCATCTTCCGATAAATTTTTATACCAAATAAATTCCAAATCCAAAAATGAACTTTTAAATAAACGCGAAATTCTCTTTCGACATCTCAGGTATTTGATCCTTTAGGTTTGTTAAGTCCTTGCATAATTATTGGAAAGATATTGATGCAAAAATCTGCTTAGAAAAATGCTTTTGGGATGATGGTTTTCTATTGCACATACATACATCCTGAACTGTCTTTAGAGATGAGTTGCCGCTATTAAATGATTTGGAAATTGACAGGCGAACAATTTTGGATAGTCCAGAAAGCATCGAATTGCATGGGTTTGCTGATGCTTCTGAATAAGCGTACGGTAGTTGCATATACATCCGTTCAGTAAATAAACAGGGCGATATACAGGTAAAATTGCTCACTGCCAAAAATAAAGTTGCGCCACTGAAAACTGTTACAATGCCTAGATTGGAACTTTGTGGTTGTTTGTTACTATTTAGACTAGTAAATGAAGTCACAAATTTTAGATCTTAATCCGATTTTAGATGAATTTGGAATTTTCCGCGTCGGTGGGCGTATCAGAGCCTCTAATTTTAGTTTTGAGAAAAAGCACCCTGTAATATTGTCAGAAAAGCATATTTGGCAAAATTGATATTCCAAAATGAACATATTAAATTGTTACATTGTGGTCCCCAGCAATTACTCGCGTCGGTACGCGATAAATTTTGGCGGATAAAGGGAAGGTCTTTAGCAAGAAATGTGGTACATAATTGCATCAAATGTTTTCGATTTAAATCAAAGATTTCTAAGCCAATCATGGGCAATTTGCCACAAGAACGGCTAAATCCAAGGCATCCTTTTGAGCTTTTAGGGGTAAATAATGCTGAGCCTATTTTAATTACAAATAGAGTGCGTCGTGCGAATTGCATTTCTAAGTATTATATATGTTTGTTTGTGTGTTTTGTGACAAGAGCTATACACATAGAACTTGTGACTGAATTATCAGAAGATTCTTTTATGTTAGCGTTTCGTAGTTTTTGCGGACGACGTGGACGACATTCTGTGGTATTCTCAGATAATGGACAAAATGTTGTAGTTGTAAAATCTAACTTACGGGAGTTAGGTAATTTTATTACAGGCAATCAAACCTTCAATGGGAAATGCGCTTATAAAAAAAATATTACTTGGAGGTTTATTCCACCATCCTCCCCGCATTTTATGGGAATTTAGGAATCTGGTGTACGCAGCGCAGAACTCCATTTAAAACTTTCGAATGCTTATAACGCTTTCAATCCAGATAGAAGCTGTACTCAATTCTCGACCTTTCTCACCTCTCTAATCTGATCCTAACGATTTCACTCCTCTTACTCCTGCTCACCTCTTGGTTGGTAAACTGCTAACGTCATTGCCAGAATATGACGTATGTATAGTTCCAGTAAATCGTCTTACTGTTTATCAACACATCCAACAAATGAAATGCAATTTTTGAAAAGATGGAGCAAGGTGTACGTATCGGAACTTCAGAAACGAGTCAAGTGGAAGACTAATCAAAGTGATTTAAAAGAAAATACCTTAGTACTAATTAAAGAAGATAATCTGTTACCTGCTCAATGGAAATTAGGAAGAATAGTCCAAGTTCACGTTTGTAATGATGGAGTGACAACAGTTGCAACAATCAAGACATCTTCTGGTGAAATTAAACGCGGATTTCAAAAAATTTGTCCGTTACCTATAAACAATGGACATTGAGGACGGTAATGTTAAGTGTGTTGAAGCTTAGTGACTTCAAGTTGGCGGAAGGGGGGGGGGTAATGTTAGCGCCCTCTGTCGATAAATTAATTTTGTAAGACATTGTATATGTTAAAAACAAGTGTATCAGTAGGCGAATGATAGTAGTATACAAAAAAGAAAAACTAGTTTTAGAATTGAATGTCAGAAAGAAATTTTGTAATACTTATAGTCTGTTTTCCGTTTTTTTTATTAAAAGTGTTGTTTGTGACAATTTAGACACTGGTTTTTATATATTACCGAACTTGTAGCGTCCCCCAGGTACCCTATCTTCTAAACCGTAAATTGAACTTATTTGCAATAATGCAAATTCAAGAACAAAGTCTGATATTTAATTACTCGCAAACCTCAAATCTGATCAAACGAAGTGGCCGTCTAGTGTTAGGTACGTTATTATATCTAAATTACATAGGCTGGATGAGGTAAGTGTTGCATCATGAGGGACAGGTGAAAAATGAAACTACTCAAATTAAAATCAACGAGCGTTGCGCAGCGGTGGTTCAGCCCGTTAATCTACTATTGTGGGAAAGAACCACCAATAAAACCCACTTTATTCATAAATAAGTAATTGCACAAGTACATTAATAAATCAAATAACACAACAAAAAACAATGAAAGGGTTAAATATATAACAAAACACCATTAAATCAGGTTAAAGTGCGTACAAAATTATAACATTAAGAGAAAATGAATAATAAGTAGTTTAGTTACTCAGAAACACAATAATAAAAAAACACATATAGTCACACGCATAATTGGGTCATAAATAATCAAAATAAAAATCATAATAGAAATCTTAACACCAAACATGTGACCCTTTAAAAACCAATCATGCCAGTCTTTAAGTAAATAAGCACATAAAACAATAAAACAAATTACGGTACCTATAAAATACAACAGCAAAATTGCGCAGGTGATAAGGTAAAGGCGAGAACAAAAGAAAATAGACAATGAATTTGCGCGTACCCAATTGTTTAGTGGCCACTAAAGCACATAATACTTAAATCAAATTATAATAAAGCAGGTGCAAAGAGAAATCAGCTCGCAGGCAAATAATTCTACTTAAGTAAACTGACAAAGAAAACTCATTAAAACAAAGCCTTGTAAGGGTAAGTTATAAATAGATCACTAACATCGCTACCGATATATAAGTTTGAGTGTGTTAGAAAAGTACCGTGCTCCCATCACCGGTTACACCTTCATCTATGCAAGAAATAAAAACAATAGAAATAAAAATTCGAGATGTTTAATGGTCTGGCTTGGGAGTGTATACCTACTGGCAATTACCTTTTACAATTAGTAACCAGCGGTGTCCTATACCCATTCACCAGCCACCTCTACCCAATTATAAATATAACCAACAATCAACAATGCTAATTCGCACAAATACCAGAGTGAGAGGGCCCTGTACTGTCATTTTATTTTAGCAGATTTCAGCTTAATGAGTCCGCGTACAAATAAGATACCTTTGAAAGGCAATGTTTGGTATTTAATATGTTATCTAGGCTGGTAAAAATGATTTGCTGCGAGCTTTCAGTTATATAAGAAATACATACTTACATCAGAATCAATATTCCCTTAATCGATCACAGACACAAATAGTTAACCTACGTGGCTTAACTACAGAAAGGGTGACTGTTATTTATAGATTAATATTTGAAACACACATTACAACTAACACTCGAAAGAAAAGACAAATTAGTGTTGGCTAATTCAAAAGAAAATGTACACGCACGAAATATTTTTAAAGACAAACTGTTTACAATGAAGGTATTTAATTAACCGAAAAATCGATCTGGCTCTATTGACACTGTAACTGTAAACGCCCCCCTTCGATTTCAAGACTAACTATATCTACTCCAGAAAAAACCACCCCCGTTTTTCAAAAGTAATGAAAGACAAGAAACATTAATTTCCGTTGGAACAGTTTAATCGTTATTATTGCACATCTTAATTTTAAAAATATGCATTCGTCCGGAACTCCCTACATTTCTCTCGAAGTTTCAAGTAACAAACACAGATATCTTTTGATCGCGGTCTGTAACGACACAATTACTTATTAAGCTAGTGACATTTTTCCCATCAAGAGCGCGCATAAGAAATTCCAATGATTCGTTACGCCCCTGCACTAAAGCATTTTTAAGCGTGCACCTGCCACTCACCCTCTAACACGTGTTTACATACATATTAGTTACAAACAATCCTACATTCCTTAGATAAAAATATTTTGAAAACAGCAAAATACGACGTATTATTAAGATATTAAAAATCCACTGATTATCTTTTCTATCGTGGTAACAATAGCGATTTGACAAACGTTTATTACAATAATAAAATTTGTGCGGTCCGCTACCTGCAAACTTAAGTTAATTTACAAAGGGCGCTTTTGATTTATAGCAAATTTTTATTTTGATTTCTAAATTTCAATCCCCTGTATCTCAGCAGCTAAGCCCTTTAAGGGTTCATGTACCTATATCAAAATTTACCAATTAATGAGAGCTCTTTGGGGTAGTCGTTGTCGGTCGAATATAGCAACATCCTGCATTAAGAGAACAGGTAACATATGTACAGTAGGGTGGGCCGAAAAAATAAAAGTCAAAATTTTTAAATCCAATAGGTCGCAAAATCTGCGTATACGTACGGCTAGATCCCAGAAAAAAAAAGAACAAAAACAATAAATATCTATTGCCCTCTACAGGGCGATGAATTTTTGGTTTTTTAGAATATTCGATATTTTTTTATTATATCATATAACATACCTCAAAGTACTAGCAATCCAATATTTTGCAACAAAATGAGTATTTCTATATTTTTTATCACTAATAAGTTCTGAAGTATTTAAACGCCGCATAATCTCGTTTCCCCCTCCATTAATAGAAGGGAATACCGCCTGCAGTGGCGCATGTTGTATTCCGTTCGTTAGTAGGAAGGCATCTTTGCATCGCTACGGCCGACGTATTGAGTGATTGTGATTGTGATTTGTTATATTAAAGTAACGTGTGAAACTGAGTGCTGAAATGACAAAATCTACAAGAGCTACAATGAACTGCCCTATTTTTGGACCCCCTAGTGACCTAAGTTACATGGTGTTGCCAACTGTCAAAGACGATTTAGTTCTGTACTCCTTCATAAGACATTCCATAAAAGACAAAAATCAGCCGTCAAAAAAGGAGCCAACATTTTTTGAAATATATCGTTTAGTTGCAGAAAAAATTGAAATTGTTTGGAAACTGTCTTCAGTTCCTACAGTATCACGTGAACGTATAATTCAACTGTTGGAAAAGTATCATGATGAATATTTAAAGCTTATAAGATTTCCTAAAAAAAGACGTAATGATAATTATCAGTTAAAAGTTACGACTTTTAAAAACACATGTGAGACTAATTTATTTGATATTGCTGCATGCAAATGTCAACTATTTTCTAATTGTAAATGTGAAAAATCCCGGAAAGTGCCTGTTATAGAACAAAATTTTCTTTTAGATCAAAGATCAGTTAGAAGAATGGCTATCAGAGGTATTGATGTTGCAGAAAGTGCACGAATAAAAAAACTGGAAGAAAGAAAGTCTAAGAACAAGGAACGGAACAATAAGCATCTGATTAATACAAATCAAGCATCTAATAATAATTTACCACTAGCCAGCAGCTCATCCAACACTATCTCCGATGTAAATGTTACAACTAAGAGCACATTAGAAACAGCAGGAACCTCAGGTTGTATTTCAAATAAGCAAATATGTCGTGACATGCTACAGCTTCCAACACTAGGAAGAGTCTGCGACCAGTTTGGTATTTCAGACAGATCGGCTGCCGCAATCGCGTCTGCAGTCTTATAAGAATTATAACAAGAGAAGATACATCAAAGATAATTGACAAAAGTAAAGTAAGGAGAGCTCGCAAGAAGAACAGAGAGTCCCTCCGGAACACATCTGCAGCTACTCTTGAACCAATAGAAAGTATTTTCTTTGATGGACGGAAGGATAAGACATTATACCAAGAGAAAATAGATAATCGTTTTCATCGCAAAACCATAAATGAAGAACATATATCTCTTGATGAGAAACCTTAACTTCTGTCACTGGAAAATCGATAGCTCAAAGTATTTACGATTTTTGTGTTATAAGTGGTATAGTGTTGGATCAACTTAGTGTTATTGGTTGCGATGGCACTGTTGTCAATACTGGCACCAAAAATGGTGCAATTAGGTACTTTGAAACACTACTAAAACGACCTTTACAGTGGTGTATTTGCCAACTACATGCAAATGAACTGCCCTTAAGACACTTGTTCCAGTATCTTGACGGAGGTACTGCTGGCCCCAAAGAATATTCTGGACCAATTGGCAAATGTCTTGAAAATTGTGAGCAATTGCCAATTCTAATTTTGAGCCTATACAAGGCAATTCCTTAGAAGTCGATCCAAAAGATCTCAGCAATGATCAACAATATTTGTAAGGCATGTCAAGCAGTTACCTCTGGCCATTGTCCCCCGAATTTGGCAAATCGCAATCCAGGAAAATTATCCCACGCTAGGTGGGTTACGAAGGCTAACCGGTTGTGGCGGCTGTATCTTGCTACAGAGAATCCATCGGCCAATTTGAAGGTTCTTTTTTTTTTTTTTTTTTTTTTATTTTTTTTAGTCCTAACGGCGTCGACTGCTAGGGTCATTGGCCGTTTCTCGCGTATTCACTTAATCTATGGCAACGACACATGTGTAGTCTTACATTGAAATTCATAAAAAAAAGCCTATATTAAATTTTGTCATATTGGGATGTTGCTTTTAGAAATTGTAGTATTGGTTGTATATAGGTATGGTTCGTTAGATTGTCTTTCATGTTATCAGCAAGGTTGTATAATGTTCTTATGTCCTTACTCCTTTTACAGTGTATTAATATATGGGATACCGTTATTATTTCGTTGCATTCTACACAACGTGGTGGTCTCTCGCCTGTAAGTATATGAGCATGTGTTATAGAGGTATGTCCGATTCTTAGTCGATGTAATTTAGTAACATCTAATCTTTTCAATGTAGGAGGAATTCTCCATGGGTATACATTTGTCTTTATGGCGCTCAGGTGGTTCCGGTATTCATCCATTCAATTTCCCATTGTTTAGATATCATGGCTGAAGTAGCGTTTTAAGTCTGTATGTTCGACCTTTGTTACGTCTACATTTGGTGATTTCGCCGCTTGTCGTGCAGATTTGTCTGCTAATTCATTTCCCTGATTCCTATATGACTCAGCCCATGTAATTCTATTGTCTTTCCTTGTCCAATTATATTCTGTAACAGCAAAGGCATCCTTGAATAACTGTATTATCCGTAAACTGGTTAGTCAAGGTGTGAGAAACATTGAGTCACTTATATTAGGAATCTCTGATTCTCTTGAGATAAATCACAATAGAGCAGTGCTTGCCATAATGAGTACGCTTCTGCTAAAAATGGAGTTGATTCTTGATAGAGTCCACGAATATGCTTTATCGTTTACGACAAAGGCACTACCACTTCAGTTTCTGTTTTGGATCCGTCGGTGAAAATGATGGTATAATTTGAAAACTGTGCGGCTGTTTCATAAAAGTGAGCGCGATACCGTTCAGGAGACGTATCCCTTTCCGAAGTTTTTCCAATTCTCCGACGTGTCTAACTTAGAGTCCAAGGTGCATTTTCTACAAATCCTCTTTCATATGTTTCTGAAATCAAAATTCAGTTCTTTAAGTAACTCCATCCTCGGATTCCGGCGGGTCTGGTTCTTGTTGGATGGTCTTCATATCTGTGGTTATTATCAAATAACACTTTAAAGTTCCTATGACTCGCTTGGGTTCGGATGTTGCATATGTAGGATATAAGTGGTTTTCCTCCGTATATTCAAAGGTGGAATTCCTGTTTCGCTACATAGACTTGAGGAGGACTTGTTTGAAAAGCTCAATAGCGTACCTTAAACCACTATGATGGATTGGGTCAATAATTTTAACCAGGATTTGCGGGCGGAGGAGTAAACAATGCTTCCATAATCTATCCTGGAGAATCAAAGACCGGTACACGCGTAATAGTACCTCGGTCTGCTCTCATCTCGTACCAGCCAAGGACTTTAAGATGTTGAGCAGTCCTTTACACTGTCTTGCTAGTTTTTCTATATGACCACGCCAAGATAGATTTGCCTCCAATGTCATTCCCAAGAATTGAATGGTGTTTCGGCATTGGATAGGAACGTCTTTTATAAAAAGCACAGGATCGTAATGAGGCTTTCGAAGTCTACAAAAATGAACGCAATTGGTTTTAGACTGAGAGAATTTAAAGCCCACGCTATCTGCGTTAGCAATAATTGTATTAATAGCTTGTTGTAGTTTAGTGCTGGCTTCTCCAACAGTCAATGGAATACAACTAGGTCGTCTACATATAGACACTTTTCGATACCTGTGTCACATCCTTGCAATGTTGTTAACTGCAATAGCAAACAGTGTGACGCTTAATGTTGACCTGTGGAACCCATTTTCTAATTCTTTGTTGTTGATGTTCCATTTCACTCTTACTCTAAACCTCCGTTCATTCAAGAAAGACAGATGAACCTGGCTAGGTTCCTCTTATACAATTATATAGTTGTTCATTATTCCGTATCGCCATGTTATGTCATATGCCTTTTTAGGTCGAAAAAGACAGCGACCAGGTGGTGTCTGTTTTAAAGGCATCTTGTATGCGCTTTCGAGGAATACTAGTTGGTCGATTGTTGATCGGTATTTTCGAAACCCTGCTTGATGGTCTACTAACCAATTGTTTTTTCTATAAGCCAATTTAATCGCTTGTTTACCATCCGTTCCATAACCTTTGCCATGCAGCTGTAGACTTATGGTCTGTAACTTGAAGCAAGCAAAGGATCTTTTCCTTGTTTTAAAATGGGCACTATTACTGCTTCTTCCATTCATTAGGATATATGGAACTCTTCCATATGTTATTAAATAGATGTAGCAGACATTCTTTTGTTTCTTCTGGAAGATGCAGCAGTATATCGTTTGGAATGTTATCCAGTCCTTGTTGAATTTGTTGTAAGAGTCTATGCGCCCATGTGGTTTTCGATAAAAGTTCATTCTTCTTATAGAAACGGTGCTCTGCATGTATTTAAGACAATTGAACTTTCGCGCTACTTAAATGATGAACTGAAGTGTGTTATCTATCCAGTAATTCAGCGAAACGCTTATTTTCTACACCACGAAAATATTTTTCTGAGTATGTTGAATGACGACCGTCATTTTATTAGAGAATTGGCTTTAAGACGAACTCTCAAGTCAAGAAATCACCAATCTGTTGAGGATACATCAATAAGACAATTCGTAATACCCAAAGTGAATTTCTTCGCAACGGACTACACTGACTTAATTGATTGGGTTGATCTTAAAGTAACTCCACCCCCGATATTGCATAGTATAACTAATGATACCCTTCAAAGGTTTATAAATAATCCTACTGCACCAGTAGTAGACTTTTCACGCTTTCCATGTCACACACAGGTTGTTGAAAGGTGTGTGAAATTATTGACAGAAGCATCGAGATCTGTCAGTGGTCAAGAGTCCAGAGACGGATTTATTCGTGCACGAATAAAGTCCAGAAGTTGCCTTCCATCTTTTGAAAACAAAAGTGAATATAATATTGTTTAATTTTTCGAATACATTTATTTTCTATTGTTATTATACACTACTGTACTTTAATTTTTGCAATTAAGCTAATAAGCACGAAAAAACCATTTTTATACACAAACAATATGTTATTTTAAAAAATCCTAAACAGAAAGGGCTTGTAGAGGGCAAAAGGTTTAAACTTTTTTCTTTCTTCTTTTTTAAAAACTCTTAAATGTTGCAAAATACATACTTTGGTACCTATTGCATAGCTGGATTCAAATAAGCTACATTTGCTAAGTATGAGAATGTAAGTGGGTATTTTAAAAACAAATTCTAAAATGTAAGGGCTTGTAGAGGGCAAAAGATTTTCACTTTTTTCGCCGTTCGTTTTTGAAAAGTCTTATAGAGTGCAAAAGGCATCATTTGATACCTATTGTATAGCTTAATTAAAAAAAATAAAATTTGCCAACCATAAGAACGGCCCACCCTAATGTACAGGCTGTCCCAAATTCGAGGGCAAGCATAGGGATCTCGCTTATTATAAGAGATAGGATATAGGTTTAAATTCGGCACTTTTGCTAAATTCGATGCCGAGTAATAATCTGAAAAGAAATTTGAGCTAACTCGAATGGATTTGGTTTTATGCTCAAAAAACTAAAAATTTCGATTTTCGTTTTTCGCGTTTGGTCACCTTATTATTAGGAATTTTCAAAATTCGATTAAACATTATTAAGGCACCTTTTTACGCACAATACTAATACGGTATTAAAAATATTATGCGACGTTTCGTTTATTCTGAACCATCATCAGGTTAATTTTTCTTATGGGGGTTAAGATATATTTTTATGTCGTTGGATGGAGAATGTTATGCTGATTTTAGCAATATATAACACTTTATGGTTTGATCGACTGCGAACTAAAATAATGAGAAAAATACGAAGAACAAGATTCCGCCTTCTTGGATCCAGCAAGGAATAATTACAGTAGTTCTACTTATTTAATTTGTTAAACTTGTTAGAACATCCAAAAAAATATAAAAACAGTTAAACAATTTAAAAAAAAATATTAACAAACAACGCAAACAAGTAGGTCTGTGTGACACGGTCATAATAGCGACAACGCAAATTTATCGATAGGTAACAACAAAATAACTACACAGACAAACAAACAAAAATTATTATAATAAATGTTCGAATTTAAACCTATATCCTATCTCTTATAATAAGCGAGATCCCCATGCTTGCCCTCGAATTTGGGACAGTCTGTACACATCTGAAAGTGTACTGTGAAAAAATTCACGTTCAAACGATGAAATTTACCTTTTTTTTAATTTCTTGTAATTATTCTGATAATGCTTCCTAATTTATAAAATAACTAGTGTTTATTAATGTTAATTTTATTCATCCTTTTTGTTGTTCATTTTGAGTATGGTAGGTAAATCAAAATTCTATTGAGGGAAATTTTTAATGTGTAACCAAAAAAGTTGCACATAAATTGATGTGGGATTTTCTACTTCCCCACATTATTCAATTTAAATCAAGAATAATAGTCATTAATGGCATATAAACTAACAAATTAACTTCTATTCATTGCTTCAGCTTGCGTCACTTATTAAAATTAATGTAACCATAAAAGTAAAAAAAAAAAAACGTAATTAATGAAATAATCCAAAATACATTTATTATCAACTTTTAAACATTATGTAGGAAACCATCCGTACGGATATAAATGGCAAAACATTTAAAACAGTTATTACAAGTGAAATAAATTACGTAGAAATAAAAAATTTAATTAGAACATAAATTTTATATTCATTTTAACTATTCATGCATATTAATGAACAGAAGCTATAAAATATAATATATTGATCATTTCATTATCATTTTTAATAAATTATGATCTACAAATTTTCTCTACACCTAATAATTTCGGTTTTCATTTCAAAGTTTTAATTTTCCTATTCCTACTTAATAACATAAACTTTAAAAATTATTGCTTCAATATATTATCAAAAAGCGGTCTCTATTTATATGTATTAAGAATGTCATTAATATTTCAATGGCATTTTAAAAAATATTGTAAGGATACCGGCTGTTGGGTTGTAAACTATTTGTTAAAGCCATGCTGTCACGCAATGACATAAACCAGATTGTTTATTTCGAAAACTTGTAGTAAAGCTACATAAAAATACTGCTATTATACGATAAAATTTTCTTAATATGCATACGTAAAAGTGTTTTTTACAAAAAGTGCTATCACTATCTGCATGCCAACATGGAAACACTGTCGCCAGCTAACGACATAATTATATCTATCTATAAGTTAGTAGTCATACATTTATATTCGAACAAATTTATGGTTTCCACAGTATAATAAAAGTTTCTATAATTATATTGCTTGGACTTGCTATAATTGAAGCATTATTAGTATGTACTAAGCCGTTGTTAAAACCTCTCCATTTATAAATGTCGATCTTATGTAATTATTAACTTAGCTGCGTAACGGTAATTCTGATGCACGAACTTAGTCATTTGTATGTCATAATATATAACTATAAGCCAAGAGTTTACATCAATATTATTTCGAACGTCACAGTTGGGTTGTAGGATACTTGTACTCCGTTGTTCTAAATAACAATGTTTATTTCACCAACCCATAATAGAGTGGGACAAAGGGTCTTACGTCTAAGTAGTAAATATATATTTAAAGTATAAATGATTATAAGTAACAAACCACAAAATAGCATAAAACACTAATAATAAATAAACTGCCTCAAACGGCGTTAGGGTTGAGACATCGACTGCAGAGGTCATTAGCCCTATACACTTACAAACAAACACGTGTGGAAGCTGATTAGACGGCCCATCTAGGAATCGAACTCAGAATCGGTTGGAGTGGCTGCAGTGATGCTTTAATGGGTAGCTACTGCGAGGAGCCGGCGTCAAAAATAATTTAATAAATAAATTAAATAAGTTTATATTGCTGTATACTTCCGATAATCAATACAGACTTAATCTGCTTTCAGTAACGGAACCTTTGATTATTTACACCACGGGGATAGCGCATTCGTAAGGTTACATGAGTACATTCGGTGTTCCAAATTGTGCAAGAAAGATAGTTTTAATTATTCATTGAAACACAAGCTTGTACTAAATTAAATTTAATTTGAAAAATTAAAGTAATGGCGTTAGTGTATGTTTACTAAAACTATATCATAATCATTTGGTACATACTTTGCTCTATCCTTTTCTTTGAGAGCTGCATTTTCAATGCATTACGTTATACACGTAGTATACATAATCCAAGATCGTAGTCATGAACCCCTGTAGTAATTAGAAATTGGGTTACTATTACTGTTGCATTGAATGCCGGTAAATAGCCCGTCTACTTTTTTCAAAATCCGTTAGACCTTTCTTGCAAGCAGAGAAACACGTCTCCAATAACTAGCAGGGTTTTACTTATCATATAAAAATAATAATAAAATGTTTAGCGAATACCAAATGGGGAGCAGAGAGGGAAGTTCTTTTAATAATTTACAAATCTCTGAACCTGTCCACAATTGACTATGGATCCATTGCCTATAGCTCAACCGCCAACCCAGATACCATACGATTCGACAGACTGAAAAACGCGTGTATAAGATATGCAATTGAAGCAGTCCTATAAACAATATACACGTAGCTGTAGGCATACTACCATTAAGGTACCGAAGAAGGTTGATAAGCACTAAATATGCTTGCAAAATATATCGGCATACAGGAGTAGTAGTGAAGCACCATGCGCCATCTTGGATTTTGTGATGTCACTTCCGGTGCTCCTTTCCCACCACTTTTTTATATGCCCACGTGGGAGACCATATTTTCCACCCCTATGGTTTCTTTTCGGAGGCCTTTTTCATCCCTAATTATTTTTTATACGCCCACGCGTGAGACCGTATTTTCCACCCCTATGGTTTCAACCTTTTTCATCCCTAATTATTTTTTATACGCTCACGTGTGAGACCGTATTTTCCACCCCTATGGATTCTTTTCGAAGGCCCTTTTCACCCCTGATTATTTTTGGTTGTATTAACAGCCTTTTTGACAGAAATTCTTTGTACTTGCTTACGTGAGGGGCAAATGCAGGTCTTGGTCTTGGGGGTTGGTCTTGGACTTGGACTAGGTCTTGGAGCTGGTCTTGGACTTGGGGGTTGGTCATGGACTCGGGCTAGGTCTTGGACTTGGGGTTGGTCTTAGGGTTATTTTTGATGGTCATCTTTAACCCTAATTAAGGTCCTTTTGGTTGTATTAAGAGCAGTACCCCTGGAGATTAGGCAATTGCACATTCTGATTGAAAAAGACTTTTATTTAGTCTATTTAAACGAAGTTACTGGTAGAGTATCTGTTAGTATCGTTTAGCGATTCAAGATGGAAGGTCAGTTTAAGCACCCCTTTTCGGCGATAGTTGCGGGTCCGTCGGGTTGTGGGAAATCGTATTTTATCGTGGATTTTCTAAAAAATATCGAAACTGCCTGCGATACAGCTTTTGAAAAAATTCGAAACCTAAGAGTGTTTTTCTTAACGCAGAACATATTTCATCAAGGATGTGGAGAGCGGGATATTTCTCTCAACGCACATTACATAATTTTGTTTAAGAGCCCAGATACAGCATTTAGCAAGACAAATTTCGCTGGACAACCCGAAATTTTTAGAAGTCGCGTACCAAGATGCTACTTCAAGTCCGCATGGATATTTATTGTTCGATTTAAAACAGAATACACCGGATGTGCTACATAAACATATTCAGGCCTCAAGGTATCTGCCAGGTATATATAACGAAAAAAGGGTTTAAGTCTCACAGTCATAAAGATTACAGCATATACTACGGCTGACGTTTTAAGCGAGAACACTGATATCCTGCATGAATTGGCCAGATTAAGTAAAAGGCAACGTGACGCTTTACTGAAATGTTTGGATAGTAAGCAGGTAGAGTGTATTTGCGAATGTGCACTAACATTTTAAAAGGTCGTGTACGTCTGTCAGCTGATTCTGAAGCAGCGACTATCTCAACATAAGCACACTTTAAGACGCTTGGCACAGAGAGGCGAATCTATAAAAAGAAGAAACAGTTTCTTGTACAGAAAGGTGGTGCATTTCTACCACTCCTGTTAGGACCATTACTCGGCGGAATTCTGGATAAACTGTTTCAATAACCATGGACCACAATCTGAAGAAGATGATTATTCTACCGATGGACTTTATACAGCGCTTACAGGCATCAGATGTTACACAAAACAACATTTTAACGCAGCTGGGTAACGATATGGATAAAGTCTTAAAAACCAAAATGACCGATCATGACAAATGGCAGCAGTACAACCAAGTTCTTCAAAGGTATCTACACTTTTCCAATCAGTTACGTCAGCCCACCAGCATAACAATCAGCGGTGACGCTGTTGCTGATGATACTAGAGATTTACCGCAACGCAAAAGCCTGACAGACGACGAGATAGTATCAACGCTTCCGCCTTCATATAAGAGAAAAGGCACTGCTTTGTTACGTATACTGAATACGAGCAGCGATGTTTTTTGGGATAAAAGAGGTACTGTCACAATAAAAGGCGAGATCATACCACATTCCAACATTATCCATCTGGTTCACGAGACCTTAAGAATACGAAAAACTACAAATCCGCGCGGTTAGAGTAGGTTTGCGACGTACATTAAAGAGAGTTTATCGGAAATACGTAAAGGCATGGTGTTTCTGTATCACCTAGCGTTGAACGGACCCTCACAACAGCTATAGGTGAGAATTACGATGCTGATGGTGAGGCGCAGGAAACATCGAGAAGAATCTCTCAAAGAAAAAGAAGAGGAATTTCACTAGATTGGAATTCGTGGCGGACATAACATGGATGCTGTATACTATGATCCCTCTCACCTAGCACGGTTCGCTGGTATAACACTTTTAATTAATGCTGTAAAAGATAAAAAAAATATGGTGAAGTGAAAAATTGGCTGCAGGCACAGGAAGCTTATACGGTACATAAACCAGTCAGAAATAAGTTTCCCCGAAATAAATAAATTGTAAGTAACCGTTACGAGTTGTGGCAAGCGAATCTTTGTGATATGCGAACTTTAAGTAAACACAATAGTGGATACAACTACATACTAACGGTAACTGATGTATTTAGCAAGAGGGCGTGGGCGAGAGCACTTAAAACGAAGACAGCCTCAACTGTAATTGAAGCATTCGCGAATATTTTTAAGATTGCGACAGTACCCCAGTAAATCTGCAGACGGATAAACGCAAAGAGTTTGTGGCGAGCAGTGTACAAAACTTTTTCAAGAAACAAAATATCAATTTCTATGTAACAAATAGTTGAAGGATTTAATAAAACATTGAAAACAAAGATGTGGCCTTATTTCACTTACAAAAATTCCTACAGGTATATTGATGTATACGAAAGGCTTGTGACTGCTTACAACAATAACCCTCATTCAAGTATAAAGATGGCCCCTACAGCTGTAAACGATAAAAACATTTTGGAAGTGTGGAATAACCTGTACGCGAAAGGTTTAGGTTCAGTACGCCATCCTAAAGATAAAGTCGGTGTGCATGTCAAAATCGCCAGAACTAAGTACACCTTTGAGAAGGGATATGAAACGAATTGGAGCAAGGAAGTTTTTACAATTAGTGCTGTGATAAAAGAAGACCACCAGTTTATCGAATAATCGATCTTAATGACGATCCTGTTGAGGGTACCATTTACGAAGAAGAATTACAAGTTGTTACGGTTGATAAAGATACTCTATGCAAAGTCGATAAGATTCTAGCAGAGAAGGGCCGTGGGCGATATAAACAATACCTGGTCAAGTGGCGTGGATACAGTGACAAATTTAATAGCTGGGTGTTAGCTTCGTAGTTGAGAGATATATAAAAATGGAGTTTTATCTTACCTTATTGAGTAATAGCTCTATGACGTATTTTCCAGGTAATATGACGTCAAGTCTTATTACGCAACTGCCAAAACGAATAAGATTAACGGGCTCGTGGGTTGTAGGGATATCGTAAATTCAGTACCCATGTACTTTTGCCGCTGTAAGTGCAACAGATAATTTAATTTATTATAGAACAGAGCCACCTGGCGAGAACGTGTTAGAAACGATATTAAAAAAGGCCGCAGAATATTTTCAACGCGACAACGAGAAGATCATTTATATTGAAGATGGCTGGTACGTGATACGATTCGCTTCGGGAAATTACGCCAGCATAGAAGAAATTATCAGCGAGCAATATAACCATGTACTAATAAGTAAATTGCTAACAATCGAATATCATAATCTAACTAAGCGGGTCACTACGAAATTAAAAACTCAGCTCTCGCTATTCGGATTCTCACAACGTCTAGCCTTACAATTGGGTTATCGTCCGTATCAGAACATAGCTATGGAACCAATACCCCCTCACCCCGCTAGTATATGGATAGGATTACCAATTCAGATGTTTGTTTATTGCGACATCGTTGAGCCGCAAATTGTGGGCGATGTTTTATCTCCGCTTATGCGTATAATAAACATTACTTCAGAAAACTATGCTTACGGGGGTCATAAAGATATGGTTTTTTCGCCTGTACACTACATACCGGTAATGAGACGGAATTTGAAAACATCTAGATTAATATAAAAACAGATACGAGTGCAGAAATGTCATTTGAGTTTGGAACGTCGTGTCTGAAGCTACACCTTAACAAAGTACAATAATGGTTTGCCCTTATCAGCAATATTACATGAGTCAGGCCGGTAACGGTATCGGCTCTATTTACAGAGGTGCGCCCTATCAACGTGGTCATGGAATAGGGAGCTGGTTAGGTGGTATATTTAGAAGTATAATACCGTTATTTAAGTCTGGCGCAAAGGCTATTGGAAAAAAGCTCTTAAAACGGGTGCTAATATTCTTGGTGACGTCATAGAGGATCGATTTATTAAGGATTCGTTTCAAGAAAGATTTCAAGAGGCAGGTAGAAACCTTAAGCGTAAAGCCGACGAGAAAATCGATAAAATGATGGAGGGTTCGGGTTATAAAAGAGTACGTCTGTTCGATAATAACCAGTTTCTACCGAGAGCTGTTGCTGAGAAGAAGCCTGCTTTCGATGATATATTTTCAAGATTATGGCTTTTCTACATGCCCAATCGTGTGAATGCGTCAAGTCCGAATTGGATTTGTTCGCTTTACCGTCGACGCAGACAGGAATCGAGAGTGGTGAATGGATATTTTACAAGCCCTTATCAGCTCTGAGTGATGACGCCCCAATAGAATTTGTAGTCCCCGCAAATGGAAACGATTACATAGATTTACGCCAGACCATGTTGTATATCACAGCTAAAGTTCCTAGGCAAGATGATAGCACTTACAGACGCTGATGTTGTAGCGCCGGTAAATAATTGGATGCATTCGCTTTTCTCACAGGTGGAGGTTTACTTAAATCAGAAAATGGTGTCACAACCAAAGAACACCTACGCATACCGTTCATATATCGAAACTCTGCTAAATTATGGACAGGAGGCCAAGAGTTCACATCTAGGATGTACCTTATGGCACAATGATACAGCTGGACAGATCAATACACTGGGAAACGCAAATAACGGTTTCTCAAAACGTCAAGAACTTTTGCGGCTACCGGGAAACAGATAGAGATGATAAACTTGAAAAGGGCATAAAAGAAACAATATTGTGAGAGTAAGTGATACTACATTTAACAAAACTATAAATGGGAATTTCTGTAATGTGTAAAATAAGGTTTGAAATTTTGAATTGGTAAAAAAAATTCCTTTTAATGTGTAGTAAGCAATCGGAATTGGTTGCCAGTAAAAGTGACTTGATAAGTGGAAAGATACTAGATAACAGGGCAGATAGAAACCAAGCAAAGCGTTTTAAAGAACTTATCGGTAAGTTGAAATAAAAAAAAATCATTTATGCATACAAAAAAAATATGGTCAACACAGTAATTTATTGAATCGATTCAACGTAGGCATACTGCGCACCTAAATAAATAAAATATAATAATGAATTAATTGTAAGCTACACAGGAAAAAAATTCAGTGTACAACTCTGCGTAGCCCCTCCTTCCTATAATCTGAATAAACCAAAAAAACTTGACTTCCGGCAATTGAATTCCGACTGTACTACCGTAAATGATTTACAAAAAAATATTGTTACTATGGTACTGAAGGTACATCAAACACAATAGCAAAATAAGCGTAATTAAACAAAATGCGGTACAATAGTCACAATAACTTAGGGTTGGATGTTATTTCTGTTTATGGTGAATACATTTCGTTTTTTTTTTGACAGATTTAACAGTTATCAAGATTTATATTATAAACTACAACAAAGGGGAATTTCAACTGAACTTCAACATAAGATCAGTGAAATTTTATGATTAAATCGTTACTTTAACCAATATTATATATATAAAATGAAAAGGTATGTAACCCCAATGATTGATTTAACAACGTGAATAGTGATATTAAATTCCAGAAATCCAACACAATCCACAAGCGTTCCTCTTAAGGTATGATTTGCACAATGGTTTTAATCGCAACAATAAATTATAAACGATTCTGATCTGGCCGGTTCATTGCTACGAAGAACAGAACGGTGAAGGTAGAATCGAGTCGCAGACCAGAGAAGATGGGTTGTTGTTATATTAGATTACCATATCACGCTACCTTGTAACTAAGGGGATTCCACTGGATTATAGTCGGTCGTAAATTGAATTATGTATTACCTTGATGTAATAATTAAATTATTAGTTTGTAGAAGCAAGATTGTTAACCGTGAATAATTCACTGTTAAATTGACCTAAAATACATGAATCAAACTCTAAGAACAATTTGAGCAATTGGTTTAGAACATAATTTACCTGAGTTGATAGGCGGTCTCAAGACAGGAAACGTGCCAACTATTATCGCGAACTTCGAAATATAATTGTACATGCAGGTAATAACCTACTAAACTAATTAATATAAGCCTGTATCTCAATTTTGTTAAATTGAATTGATCTGATGTATAAAAAGTTCGTTAAAGCACCACATGGACGAATATTTAAAAGAACAAAATTGTTGACTAAATAGAATGGAACAGAAAAATTGCCAAAAGTTTACCTAGCAATGATAAAGCATTTGACCTAGGAAGTCACGTATTATTGCAATTCAAAATTGATATCACTAAAGACATCTATTATGTAAATGACTTAAATAATTTTTTTTTTAAGTTTACAGTTCTATGAATATATTGAAATTTTTAAATAAAAATTAGACTGTTACAAGATGACTATAAATACGTCACAAAGTTCTAGTTAATTTAGATTCTGTTCTAGGAGCATTAGATTAATCAACGTTATGTTAACCGACAAGTTGAAAATGCCTATAAATATTATTACTTATAAGTTATGATGTATGAAAACGATACTATCGATTCGAAAAAAATAGACGATTTAGAATGATTTAATCAGGCTGCACGGAGAGTTAGTGAAGTTAACTTATATCTGTTTTTTTAAGTTTTAATTAATTTTTAAAGCCGCTACAAATATGGACGATGTGTTTGTTTATGATGTTAAGTGAGGCTGAAAACTCCGTTCAAATTTGAATATTTGATAACGGATAGTGTCTTTTAATTTTCTATTGTTTGCTTTCATGTAATAGTATTTAATCAGCGTACGCAAATAGACCAATTATGTTCAGGCTATCAACAGGCAAACCAAGACGACCATTTAACCAAATGATATTCTTAATTCATATTTAAATATAAATGGTGAATCAAACACTAATATTTATAAATTAACACAACGTGTAAATCTCTGCGATTTAACCTTTAATGATATATATATATATAATATATATATATATATAATAATATATAATAATATATATATATATATATATTATGATATATATATATATATATATATATATATATATATATATATATATAGTGCATTCGAAGGTATTCATACATTGAAGGATACGGTTCCGTCACACGTTAGGTATCACATTAGAACTAAATTACAGATATAACCATATATAGGCATCATTTAGAAGAGTATGACAGTTGCCGGTTGATAATGTCGTTACTTGTTAGTTTGAAATGTGATAAAGTGATGTACCTGTTGGCTATACCCAAAAACTTGACAGGCTTAAAGTTTGAAGACTTTTAATAAACAAAGTATTATTGTTGTACCGACGACAATCAACGAAAATAACTGTTTAGCTGCGGTCTAGTCTTAAATAGCGTTTAGAAATAACGACGCAACAGCATGGAAATGGGATGTCCTTTACTCAATGCGAGCTATGCAGCTTTGCCAAAACAACGGTGTAGATCTTAGTCAAGGTGGTGGTTACGAGCATATTCAATCATTTCAAAATCATTTAACTTCATATACCATTGTAGTTTATAATTCGCGAATAGGTGATTCGGTTTACTTTGAGGGTCTCAGGGAACCGGGTAGAGTAGTTTTAAATTTAATACTCGAAGACGAACACTATAATGTCATTACCAGCCTCACTTCATATAGGTAACATTTTGCGACGCAAGGCTTTCAGCAAAGGTTGTTTCGGCGATCCCCACTCCAACCCTCCCGAACATAATCGAGATTATCCAAAATAGCTTAGGTATCATTTAAATAAAAAATAAACTAGATTTACAGAACTTTTATTTTTACATAAACAAATAGGTGACTACATTTTTTGCAAGGTATTTCATTAAAGCAAGAACATTATAATTTACAATAAACAATTTTACACATAAAATGCAATTCTTTCTTTATGTCTACAAGGCGTATGTTTTAGTACATCCAATTTAATTTTAGCTTTATAATTTAAATCTATACATTGTTCTTCCAATTCCCTTTCTAACCAATAATTAGATATGTACAACGAGCCCATATTTTCTAATTGTAATATATAACGCAATTTATTTCTATAGATTATCTGTTTAATACCTATTATAAGTAATTCAGCCTCCTCGGATAACTGTTCCAATTTCTTACAGTTTGTAGCCTTAATTGATTTCTTGCATCTTGTTGGATAAAATATTCTTCTTCCAAATTTTCTAGTGCTTTGGAATGTGGTACAATATTCTCTATTTTATCAAACGTATTACCATTAAATGTGTTCGTACCGTTTGTATTAAACGTAATAAAAGGTTCTGCAAGTGCTCCAACATGTGGGTATTGTCTCTTATTATTAACGACGAAGGCGGGCATTTTATAAGTCCCATTTGTATCCAGATTCTCCCAATAAGAATTAAAATTGTTAATAATATTTTGTTTAAACTCTGTCGTTGTTTGTTCTTTTTCCAATAAATCCATATACACTTATTTTATACTGCTAGCCTGTTGTATATAGCCCAATTTTCGTTTCTTTAAAGCCATTTCCTCCAGGTCCAACTTACGCTTCCTTGCGGATAGTAAGCAAGCTTGGGAAAGGGTGCTGTTTCCAGGATATGGGTTTAGTTTGCTGTTAATGTTACTTCTTTTTCTACAATACCGGAAGAAATTAACATAGCGAAAAATGTTTCTGTTAATTAAATAACATTGGTAAAAAATGTATTCACCTATTTGTTTATGTAAAAATGAAGGTGCTGTAAATCTAGTTTCTTTTTAATTTAAACGATCCCTAAGCTATTTTGGATAATCTCGATTATGTTCGGGAGGGTTGGAGTGCTGATCGCCGAAACAGCCTTCGATGAAAGCCTCGTCGCAAAATTTTACCTATATGAAATATCTGATAAAAAGTAAAACTGGCCCTAATAAAAATTAATGATAATAAACACGGATTGAATAACATCTTTTTATTATGAAAAAACACTTGTCATCACCTTTACACGTCTTATCTATTAATTCTTCTTCCCCATTATTAGAATACAATTTTTATGACCGGGGCGAAGCTCGCGAACAGGTTCCTATAACAGCTTTACAATACTAGGACCTTTTATTAGAATACAAATTCAAATTTTCCGGAGGAGCTACTAAACTCGACTTTTTTCCGGCTCAAGGTCAACTCCAATGCGAGTATTAAATTTAAAACTACTCTACCCAGTTCCCTGGGACCCTCAAAGTAAACCGAATCACCTATTCGCGAATTATAAACTACAATGGTATATGAAGTTAAATGATTTTGAAATGATTGAATATGCTCGTAACCACCACCTTGACTAAGATCTACACCGTTGTTTTGGCAAAGCTGCATAGCTCGCACTTGAAGTAAAGGACATCCCGTTTCCATGCTACTGCGGGTTGCGTCGTTATTTCTAAACGCTATTGCTAAGACTAGACCGCGAGCTAAACAGTTATTTTCGTTGATTGTCGTCGGTACAACAATAATACCCCGCCTTTTGTTTTTACAAAAGTCTTCAAACTTTAAGCCTGTCAAGTTTTTGGGTGCATAGCCAACAGGTACAGTCACTTTATCCACATTTCAAACTAACAAGTAACGACATTATCACCCCCACCGGCAACTGGTCAACTCTTCTAAATGATACGCCAATTGGTTTATCTGGGTAATTTAGGTTCCTTAATGTGATACCGACACGGTCTGACGGAACCGTATCCTTCACAATGTATCAATGATATTTATTATAAACAAAATGTAATAACTAGACTTGGGAAAGGGTAAGTTAAAATCTGATGAGTGTTTTGGAGGTTTTAAAGCAAGCAAAAGTTTTTGTAAAGAATGTTTTTTTGTTAGAAATGAGCAATAAAAAAGATTTCCTCTTGTAAACTCAACCCGTGGTTGTACAGTACTTTATTGCGCATGTTGCGCCGTAACTTATTGCGCAGGTGTATTGCGTTTAAGCTCTTCGCGCATTATTGAAATCCATATGGGTTTCACTGCCACAGTAGATTGGCTTATTGGATTTTCTGCTAGTGTGATGTATGCGGCGATTTTTGATTCTTCTGTTTCGCGCTTGCGGGCGTTGTTCTTATGTTCCTGTGTTCTCACTCTGAGTGGTCTACAGCTCTTTCCTACGTATGCTCTGCCGCATTCGCATGGTAAGTTGTATACACAATTCTTGGAATTCTGCCCTTCTTTGTGTGGTTTGGTTTTGGTTAGCATTCCCCTGAGCGCTCTCGTCAATTTGAAGGCAGTGTGTATCTTGTATTTTCTGCCTATCCTTCGTATTTTATCTGAGGTACCTTGTATATATGGTATCATTCCTGTGTACAAGCACATCCCGGAATGGCAGTTTTTGTTCCGACTCCAATTCCATTATGCATTTTATGGAGGGTGCACGACTATTTAGATGATCTAGGAATCTTATGCTTGCCGTTTTGCCAAACTAGGAAAGTATCGTCCACGTATCTAAGCTATATCCTTGGTTTTTCCGTGAATTCGGATATCGTATGGTCTTCAAAGTCTTTCTCAATATATATATATATATATATATATATATATATATATATATATATATATATATATATATATATTCACTATGGGTGATTGGTAATTGTATCTTTGTTTGTTCAGTATCAATTTTTTTGACGAAGCCCATTACATTATTGCAATAAGTAATATATTATTGTTCAAATCATTTTGCAAATCAGATTTTGAGATATTAGTTATCGTAGTATCATCGGCAATATTGAGCAATTCTCGAACCTTGTGGTACTCCAGTATTTAGTACCAATATTTCAAATTGTTTGTTATTATATTTCACGAACTGTTGCCCAATATTTAGATAAGAGCTTATCAATCCAATGCTTTTGTGGTGGAATTTGTAAAAACGTAATTTAGACAAAAGAATATTGTGTGAAAGTCAAATGTTTTTGTAAGGTCAAGAAAGATTGAATTAAAAATTTTATTCTCATCTAAATTATAATATCGTTGATGCATTTCAATAAGTCCAGTTTAAGACCATACGCATCTCCACATCTTTTTTAATATATAATCGCATCCCTAGCGTCTATTTGTGAAAGTGGTAGACACATCTTGTCTACAAAATGTGACAGTGTTCAAGTAACAGCTGTTTCGTGGATAAAACCCGCTTGAGCTCTGTCTATGGTTACATAAGATAAACACTGCGGTGCTATAGCCCTCAAATATCTACGAAACCTTTTTGCTTATATCAACATTGTTTCATTGTTTTTGATCTAACGATTAGATTACTATTTTTGTCGTTTTTTTTTTAAATTATCAACTCAGTCCTAGCAAGCTCTAAACGTAAAAGTAGCGAAGTATGACGAGATTTAAAGTATTTTCACTTTCTATAAAACTTAGTTACTCAAACCGAGGTCAGGAAGGGTTTTGAAATCGTTGTTAAATCATTCGGCGTCGCTCCTGATCCTATTGGAGGTTATCAGCTAGATTTATTGTTATGCACGAGTTCTTCGCAGCCGTGATTTTGGATAGATTGTAAGATTATTTATTATTATTTATTGATAAAACATGAACGTGAGTTCGCACGAACAATTTTTTGTGTGTACATAATTTTTAGTAAAGCGAGTATTATGTAAATTATACTTAAATGTGGTATAAATATTTATGAGTTGGAAGTATTAAATTTGAACGAGATATAACGCTTTAGTAAGACAATAGTGATAGCTACTGCACTTTAAAGAATGTGAGTTTAAAATTGCTGTAAATGGATGGCTTGTGAATTTATGATGTTACATTAAAGTGCAGAGGAAGAATATGTATGTATATCTTTGCTTGTACAAATGATTTAGTATTTCACAATAGAAAATTTTATGTATGCTCAAGGACAAATGTTGTTTAAATTTACTTAATTTTGCGGAAGCAAATGTGAGACTTTCAGTAAAAGTTGAACCTAGATCCGAATGTGGAATGTGGTAAGTATGGATGCGGAAATTGAGTGTTTCGAAGAATTATTATTAATATTTTCATAAAAATTTCAAGATGGCAGATATTTTGAAGTATCGATTGCGTTAGTTTCCTTGCAGCCCTTTTTTCTAACTAGAAAAGACATGTGATGTTGTTTTAAAAAATGGATGCCTGGATCTTTATAAGGGAGAGGACAGGGTAGAAGATACACTCGGGCTCAGTGTTATGCTTAGAGAGGGGTGGTTACGCGCGACAAACTTGTACCATATACTCTGGCGGTCATTATGATCAAAAAATGTTGTGTAACCTATAGGTAAATTCCTCTTTGTTTCATAGATATCGATGGAATTTAAATAAAAAAAGAGAAAAGAAAATTTATTCATAAATTGATAGATAACTAACACAAAATTACAGTAACTGTTCAAAATTATAACAGCCATTTTGCAAACAAGCAGCTATTCTTCGTGTCATAGAATGTTGCCAGTTAATTGCTGCCCATTCAATCTCTAAAGAATTAGTAGCTTCAACTATATGGTCAGTAAATTCTTCGCGTGTATCTGGTTTACCATTGCTATACACGCGAGATTTGAGACAACCCCACAAAAAAATCTAAAGGCGACAAATCAGGTGACCGAGCTGGACAATGTACAGGACCACCTCGTCCTATCCACCTTTTCAGAAAATTTTCATTAAGAAACATTGTCACTCTCCTCCCAAAATTTGGTAGTGTCCCATCTTGTTGGAACCACATGCCACGACGAGCTTCCAAACGAATATCTTCCACGTAATTCACCAATTCTTCTTCCAAAAAGTGAAGGTAAGTTTCTGCATTAAGACGCTCTTCAATAAACTGAGGCCCAATAAGATGATTATTTAACAAGGCGCACCACACGTTGACAGAAAATCGATGTTGGTCGTTAACCACTATTGTTTCGTGTGGATTTTGATCCGCCCAGATGTGAGAATTATGTGTGTTGTTAATACCATTCCTTATAAACTGGGCCTCATCAGTAAAAAGTATGTGTGGAAAATACCTCCAAATTATTTTGTAACCACTGACAATACCGTACTCAATTTTCTAAATCTTCAGGAAGTAAATGCTGGACTGTTTTTGTGAACGATAGGAATAAAGCCCATTAAGGTGCAGAACTCTCCTTACGTTGGTTTGAGGATTTCCCGTTGTATGAGATATTCTACAAATACTGGTAGAAAGACTTCGTTCAACTTCATTTAAAACTACTTCAGCGTATTCAAAATCCCTCTTTTTCTACACAACGATTTGGAAAAGATCATGTCTCTCTTAAACATCGAAAAACGTTTGAAAGTGTTGTGTGGTGAGGAACAATGCGAACTGGGTATCGCCTGAGGTACTCCGCAGCTGCAGCACGTCCACTTCCATTGCAAAAACCATACAACGAAACCATATTAGAATACTTTGCATTAGTAAAACGCGGCATAATGGCTTAAATTAATATTACAGCACAAAAGCCATGAATTCGTCAGGGTTTACTAAATTGTAGGAATTCACCTATAGGTTATATAACATTTGTTGATTGTAATGACCGCCCGAATATATGGTATAAGTTTGTCGGTCGAGTCGCGGAGTACCCTGTGTATTAGTTTACTTTAAAAACCCATTTTGGGGATGAAGTATTAAAAGATTATTAAATTTTTCCAATAATTTAAGAAGTGTTTAAACAGATTTGTAAGAAACAGCAACCATTGAGTAAAAAAAGGTATTATGTATAAAACCCACGCGATCAAAAAGTAGCTTTTAGAGTGATCTTTTATACAACCAAAGGTGTTAAGTATTATAAATTAGACAGTATTGGGCATTAATAATACTGAGGTAAACATATGTGCGTTTAGAAACAACACTTAATCGACCGGTTATAGATAATTAATAGCAATTAAAATATTCTATTATGTAAAACCCACGCGATCAAAAAGAAGCTTTTAGGGTGATCCTTTAAATAACCAAAGGTGTTAAGTATTGTAAATTAGACAGTATTGGACATTGATAATACTGCGGTAAACATATGTGCGTTTAGTAACAGCACTTAATCTACCGTTTATAGACAATTAAGACTTAGTGATCAAGTTTAATTAAAATATTCTGTGACAAACATTTAACAGGGCATTCAGTAAGTCAAACTGCCCAATTTTGCACACATTAAAAGGGTGTAAATGAAATCGGACATATCAGTCAGAGCTTACGATGCAACGGCCAGTGGTAACGCAAACTGCATAGTTTTTGAGATAAATTAGCTGTAATCCATGAACAGCTACCAAATGGTAAGTAAAGAACGTCTGATGCTCCCGCAAAAATAGTGTGCCATGAAAAGAACAATAAAAAAAATCAAATTATGTCAAATCTCTAACGACTATTAAATTCCTGCTACAAAAAACTGGAACACCTGTATAATATATATATATATATATATATATATATATATATATATATATATATATATATATATATATATACAGGGTGTATCTTAAATCACCGACAAACGAAAACTGGAGATTCTATGATTCAAAATAAGACAAAATATCATAAACGCTTTTCCGAAAATGCTTAACGAGATACAGGTTGATTAAAAATAATTTTTTAAGATTCCTCAAAACTACAAAAGATATTACACTGAGATTTGGTACACCTAAATGTCTAATTAATAATTAATCCGTGAGTTTCAGTCAACTGGCTCCATCCAGTGCGTAGAATATGTTAAGTTAATCACTTTAAGTAAAAAAAACGCACGTCCCTGCTTTCTTTGAAGAAATATTTTTTGTTAAATTCAACATTTAATTCTGCAAATAAAATCATACTTAGTATTTTTTCGATTAGGCACCCGTTTTTTAAATATTTGGCATTAACAATATATATATATATATATATATATATATATATATATATATATAAATGAACGTTTGATATTGTTAAAAGGAAATAATATAAAGAGAATTCCCGAGAAGAAGTCATGATAGTTTTCGCAACTTTGGCGGAGCCGTATGTGATGATATAGTGCACTAGCATTCTTAACGAGAAAATATAATTCCTTGGAACAAAATACAGCAATTGTCTCTGTTTGATATAAATTAATTACTATTAAATCACATTTATATTTTTCAAAAGGACCTTAGATGTAGAAGCAAGATTTAAGATGCAATTCACTTTCAATTCCAATTTTGATAATACATTTCAACTTACCTCCACATATCTGTAAAACCTTGTGTACGTAGGGGACCGACAAATTTTATTATTGTAATTAAAAAAAAATTGTAAATCGTAATTGTTACCGAGAAAGAAAACGTAATTAACGGGTTTTAATATCTTGGTAATAAGTCATAATTTGATAATGTTTTTCGGGATATTTTATTTCATGTATTTTATGTAACTAATATTTGAATGTATGTAACTAAGGATTCAAATGAAAAACAAAATCATATTTTGGGTTAGAAAACAGGTGTTCCTTGAAACTGCCTTTACCGAAAACCGTAAAGAATCGTTTAAAACTTCAATAAACACGTAGTTTGGGGTAGAAATGTCGCCCGTTGGTACGTACGGAAAAATTAAAGGACGCCTCTGTTTGTTACTTTGAAATTCGAGAGATATAGGGTTTGCTACGGACGAGTCAATATTTAAGAAATTTATACTTCTGCTAATAATAGATATGAAAATATTCCCGATAATATTTCTTGTTTTTTTATAACTTTTAAAAACAAGGGTGGATTTTAGAGAAATACAGGTAGTTGCAGTTGGAGGTTCGATTGAGTCGTACCGTTCTGATTGTTTGATTACAAACCATCATTGCAAATCGCTTCCTTTTTTCCGTTGGTTTTAATGTAAGTATTGATAAGTAATCGTAAGGTTCAAGGTTTTAATCCGCAAAGCGTGTGTAAACAACTTATCTACAAATAATCGCCATCGATTGGATTTTAAACCGCGTGTCTTAAACCGTTGTGTTTGTGATTAGGTGATTAACTAAAAGATTATATTCAAGCGTAAGTAGGTATTTGAATGTATATAACCTATTAAAAATCAATCATTGCCTTCGAAGAAGTTGCTATTTAGGTTACCAGGAAATATTGAATCGCACATAATTGTTATTTTATAACAAAGGGTAGTAATTTAATTACCAATACGCCATCTCGCAAGCAATGCGTAGACAAACTTGACACGATAAAACTTAGTTAAATGTTATAAGCGATACCGGAGTTTACATACACGGGTCCAGATGACATTAAAACCACATCGAATTCCACCTTTACTGTTAAACTAACCCGTTCTTATTGTTTTGTATGGATGAACGTGTAAGCTGAGAAGGAGATGTTGTACTTTCTAACGCAGTCACTCAAACTTTTGCGTCATTGTTTGCGGGTAGGCTATCGGCCACTTGGTTAACGTAAGTGATTTATTCCCACCTTAGCCTTGCAAGGATTCGCTTAAACGGTTTGTTTAAGTGTGTTTTATGCAGCCAGCTTATTTAGATTTGTTTGTCTACGAACTGAATTGCAATTTATTGTAATTGTCGTGAGCGTGATTGCACTGTTTTTCTTTTGTGTTTATGTGTAGTTAAACTCCAATTTCCATTTCTTTTCTGTTACTTAATTTTATAATTTTATACGCACTTTAACCTTATGTAACCCAGATAAGCCTGTAGCTAAAGTTTTCCCGCTGGGTGGCCAGTTTTTCTTGAGGTTCATGATATCTATTCAAAAAAGAAACTTTTTGTTGAAAATGATATATTTTTATTCAATAAGTACAAAAAAAAGGTGTACTATATATAGTACATTAGGAATATAAGTGTATACTATTTTTATGTGTGATAATCGATGAAACATTGTACATGAATCGCGATATCACATTTTGAGCATCTAGTTGTGGCACGTTGATGACATTCTCCACATCTTGTTTGCTTTTCTTGGCGAATCACGTAATGATCTAGACGATCACACATCATACCTATATTTTCATTTTTGGAAGGGTGACCTCTTTGGTTTCTTGTTCTGGGCAAGCATTGCAGAGGCAATCCTTCTTCTGAAATTCAATTGATCCATATCTCCGCCATTGTTGCGATAAATATGCCAAGAATTTTGTCTGGCTAGATCAATGCCATGTGCTATCAATGGAAAGTACCACTTCTTTCCACGGATCGAAATGCGATACAATTCAATGTTTTCGTTGGAACGGTCAACTCCGCCCATAGTATAATTATATAGATGCACCATATGTGGTTGTTTGACTAGGATAGTCTTATTTTTCTTGCGAGAATATCGTTTTACATTGTGAAGAGGCTCTATTCCAGCAAAATTGGAACATAGTAAAACCAAGCTGTTATCATTCCATTTTATCGCAATTATATTTTGGTCAGATATCTTTCTGAAATCATATGAACTGCGTTCTTTTCTTTTCATTTCTTTATTTTCAGCTAATGGATGACCTGATATACGGTTTTCCTGCACAGTGCCTGTACCATAATAGTTTTTTTCAGAACGAATTTCAAGTAGAGTAATGGTCGCGAAAAAGTTGTCGAAGAATAAATGCATCTTTTCGTTGGGCCATTTCTTTCGTAGTGCATCAGCATATTCCAGAACTACAGCAGTACCAACACCGTAATCAGCATAAGTGGTACTTATGTTTGTAGCAATACCTTGACAGGGCTCGAACCAGTATACATATCCAAGTCTAGTTGTACCAACCCAAAGTTTATACCTGTATCGAATGGGATTGCTTTGCGCCACGCCTTCCGCAGTATGGCACCATTGCCTCATCTACTGAATGTGTTTGTTCATGCCGGCCGTATTCCATGTACTTTTTATTCAGATGGTCGAATAAATGTCTTATCTTTGTGAATCTATCTGTTGCATCCAAGTCATTATTGTCACGTAAATGACTATTGGACATTATAAAGGAGAATTTGTCTCTAGAAATTGAGTCGGACACTAAGTCATTGTGAGCGTCTCGATCTCGTTCCCAAAACATTCTTCGGCGGGATACGGGTACATACCCACTTAAAAGGAGCACTCCAATGAAAGCCCTGATTTCGGTATCGGTAACGGTTTGGGAATAATTTTTCTGCTGGGCATACCTGTTTGTTTCAAGAATTCTATCGGGTTCTTCAGTTGAGGAGTAGCTGTGATCCTCAAGAAATCATCATTTGGTGGTGAAATATCTTCCTTCACCCACTGATATTGCTTTTCCTTTTCGGCTGGGAAGCTTTTACTATTGACATTACAAAAGTAGATAGAGAGATCATCATCTGATGAGAATTCATCATTGATTCATGAGCTGCAAAGTTGATTTCTGCGAGCTCTTAGTTGGGAAACGGAAGATTATAGATATGAACTGTGTCTTCATCGCCAGAGTCTTCGTCAGTTAAATCATGGCAGGAATTTACCGGAGGAAATAGTGTAACATCCTTCAATTATTCATCATATCATGGTCATATTCTAACATTGCTACGGCTTCAGCGAGAAAATACCCTGAAAAAGATCAAACGTATATACACTGTCTCTTGAATTTCTGGACATAGGAATTCATGTTAAAATAAACTATTGTAAATATTGGCTCCTAATTATTTTACAGTAAAATGTCAAATGTAAAACTTCTTAAGGAAAAAGCTGTTCTTATGTTACAACTGCATTTACATTTGGTTCATCCGTTTTCGAGAAATTAGAAAACTTAGGCTTTTTCGTAACCGGTAACGTTAATAAGCCATGTAAGTGTCAGGAAAATACAATAAGGAGCACAAATAAAATAAGTCTGTTATAAACAAGAAGATGATATTCTAAATAAACAAATTAATTATGAAAATTGGAAAATAAATTACAAAAATCATCATTTCTATATCCAAGTTCGATCATGGCTTATTAACGTTACCGGTAGATTTGAATAAGTTGATAATTTTAAATTGTTTCTGCACTTGAATTTGCCGGTTTTGATAACTAGCCAGTACAAATCTGATATTTCTAAGTGAATTGCCAGAGTAATGCCATTCAATAAATTTTACTTTTTCTTCAATGGTCTAATAATTCATTTTATAAACAAATTTTCTTTAAAAAGTAATAATCTGTCCCAAATAAAGTTTTAATGATGAATGAATTGTTTTGAACAATGAATGATTTACAATACAATTAATAATTATGTTAGCATTGTCTGTCTAAAGCAAAGCAACCTTGACCAGTTACGAAAAGCTTAAGTTTTTCCTAAATTTATCGAAAACGGATGAACCAAATGTAAATGTAATTGTAACATAAGAAGCAGCCTTTTTTCCTTAAGAAGTTTTACGTTTGACATTTTACTGTAAAATAATTAGGGAGCCAATATTTACAATAGTTTATTTTAACATGGGAATTCTATGTCCAGAAATTACTATATTTAGTACGGACAAAACAAACGACAAAATGGTTATGTCAAAGCTTGTGTCTAGCTAGACAGGTGTGCATCGAAAGTTAACTTCCTGTTTCTTATTTGCAATCTTCTATAAATTATTTTGAATATAAATAATTGGCTTACCTAACTAACCGGATACCATAATCTTCCATTTACACAAAAAGCAATATTTCGTTCGTTCAATAAACTTTCAAAGCTTTGCACAAGCTGTTTGTAAACAACTGACTTGCTTGAAAGACTCGCGGAGAATGAGGTCTAATACACAGAGTGCTTCTGCACGCGCAAATAATAACGTGTCAGGTCTCGCAACAAGTGTACTATATTTAGTACACTAAGTTTATCTGGGTTAATGGTGTTTTGTTATATATTTAACTTTTTCTTTGTTTTTTTTTGTTCTTTGATTTATTAATGTACTTGTGCAATTACTTATTTATTAATAAAATGGGTTATTAGGTTTTCTTGGTGGTTCCTTCCCAGTTGCGCAAATTAACAGGTTCAACCATCCCTGCGAAAAGCTCGCTAATTAATAATTTTTAATTACTCGTAATTTTATACTTAGTTACTCCGTAGCAGATAGGATGTGTTTAAAATAGGACGTCTTTAAGGTTGCTCCGCTTCTAGCTTTCGGAAGTGAAACGAATACGTGTTAAAATGACAACTTATAAATCAATAAATTGAACAGATTTTTATACCCGGCGCGGCGGTTTGAATATTAATAATAAACAAAGATAATAAAATTGTAACCAGTAGAAGTTCTGTAACGTGTAAATGGCTCTTTAGTTGAAATAGACGCGAAATTTAGGATTGCTGTAGTATTAAATTTCTACGAAGAGGTACGGTTCTTTTAAACCCATGCCAGATGTGATTATTAAAACCGTTAAATTTTGTAAAGTAAACTTAAAGCGTAAATAAATACCACCCTTTGTCTAAGGATTGAACTAAAAAATAACCTATTTTATGCCACAGTAGCGTGGGGTAAAGAAAGCAATCATAAATACGTATTTGTAGGAAAAACACCAGATATGATTCATCCTTGTAATAACAAATTCAAACGTAAGCACTGTTTTATTAGCTTAAATGATAAAAATAAATAACTAGATCGAATCCGTAATCCAAAGTAAAAAAAAGCAAATAAATAAATAAAATAAACAAATAACTGGCTCTGATTTGTAATCGAAATTCTAAATGAAAGTAATTAAATAATTTCTTATATCAAATAAATGATAGCAGGTCGCGTTAGGGAACAATTTAAACTAAATACAAGTAGAAAGGTACTGAATAGATTTTATCGGTTTGAATATTACTAATAAATAGAAATAATAATAATCTAAACAGTAGAATTTTGTCAAATAAAAATACAAAGTATGTGACTATACAGGGCAGATCCGTATTAAGTGGTAAGCTTTTGAACATTTTTCTTCTCTTTCTTTTTTAAATTTTCAAATTTTGTTTTTGGTACTATATGTGATTCTAAGTTTGATTATAACAGTGTGTTGCATATTATCTTACACAATATTTTTCCTTGACTACAAATTGAAAATTTAAGCTAATTTTTACCTTTGTTACTGTTTGATCTTAAATGTAATTAATGAATCCTAAAAGTAAACAATTGATGTCGGGAAAACCAGTGGGACCATTATTGTTATTTGTTGTTACCCTTCAATTGAATAAAAAAAAAGAAACTTAGAGGATGGAAACGTTTAAGTTGTCACAGTTCGCGACAATAATAAAACAGATTTGATAAATAAATATTAAATTAAATAACAAAGAAGTAATTATAACTCGGAAAGCTAAATTGAAAATAATTGAGTCATTTGGTCGCAAATAAACGACAACATCCGGTGACAGACGCGAGAGCCAGGAATCGCGTAGGAAGCAATCTGGTTGAAACGTGGTGTGATTGAAGGTTATGTAAGTGAAAAATGTATATGTATATATGTACATTTAGATATCCATACAGTAAGTATACACTATATTATTTATCTTCTCGACTTCCTTGCGTTGTCGGGGCAATAGAGAAATAACTGTCGGGTAGTAGGACGATACAGTTAGTAGGGAATGCTACATCGTCCGGAGCACGATTTGGCTAGTAACCGGTCTGCTCGATAAGGTATTACTCAAGAGAACAATACAATTGTCTCGGATCGACCTGGCTACAAGGGGCCGTCATGGTCGAAAGAGACAGGCCCCGTTACTCACGACTGTGCAAGGAATGAGTGGCGAGTAGGTATGTGGAATGATAGAGGTATGCATGGTAAAGAATTTGAAATTGTGCATGTAATGTACGAAAGATAGCTTGATATTCTGTGTGTATCGGAGACAAAGCGCAAAGGAAAGGATGCTGTGGAGATGGAGGAGGGCAACCAGTACTATGGTCTGGAGTTCAAACTCAAGTGCATGGCGCAAAAGGAGTTGGGGTGATTGTAAGTGAAAAAGCGAAAATATGTGTTACACAGTACGAACTGGTATCTTCCCGGGTAATACGGGTTGGAATGAAAGTGGAGTTTCGAATAATTTTTCTTATTGCATGCTATTTACCGGTGAATGGAGGAAGAGACCAGGAGCGTGAGAACTTCTGGAACGAAGTAGAGAGCGTGTTGAACGTATGAAAGCCAAACGATAGAATGATGACAGTGGGGGATATGAACGGATGAGGTAGGTATACAGAGAGAACATACTGAACGCGTTCTAGTAAAGTTCGGAGACTAAAGAATCAATGAGAATTGAGAACGCCTGGTGAACATCTGTATGGAGAGAGGCATGTTTGTAAGCAATATGTGGTTTAAACATAAAAATGTACATATGTATTCATGTATACATATGTACCGTGCATCCCATTTTGGTTGAGACAGCCAAGTATCTCGGATGTTGTTGAAGATAGAACCTTGCGGTTTTCGCGGTTCTGCGCCACTTTTTTGTGAAACTCAAGATGTCCTGAATTCACACTTTTTGGACCCCCTCCATATCTACGAAGTTTCTCATATGATAATGTCAAACTGAAAACTTATCCCATAGAGAATTTTATGTAGAATTCAGTGGCGCACTCAATTTTTTTTTTCTGGGTATGGTTATGGAGATACGACTCAAACTTATTATTTTTTCAATGGAAACCCTGTATTTTATCACCTCATTAAATTCCTTATTTTTTTTCCTTCAAAATGATACATAATATATAAACATAAATTCTTCCAAAATCACTAAAACATTGATTTTTAATAGTAGGCTATGGATTTTTCATACAAAAAATGTTCAAATTGAAGAAATACTACTTGTGATTTTTCCATGAAAGGAACAAGAACAATACTAACACTAATTTACTAACAAAACACAAAACGTAGGTAACTAATAGCAACAAATAAATAGTAGTGAAAAGTTCATAAAGTAGAATAAGCAACTAATTAAATATTTACTCATACTATTTCATTTCGAAATTATTCGGTAACTTACTCATTGAATTGTTCAAATTGATGTCCATTTTCCTAACACACACAATTTCTTAATACGTCTTAATGCATTTAAAATTATGAAAGGACAATTTTGTAAATTCTGGAAAACTGCCTCTGTTGTTGCAGAAGTTTTTCAATATTATTGTGCCTCTTACCGTATATTTTATTTTCAAAAACCCCACAAAAAGTCCAACACTGACAAATCAGGTGACCTTGCAGGCCACCTAATGGGTCCATTTGTTCCAATCCAATGGTCCTGGAAAGTTTCTTCTAAAAACGGTACAATCAACCTCGAATTGTGGGTAGGGGCACCGTCTTGTTGGAAGTAAATGGCATTAATATAGGCGAGGGGAACATTTTCCAGGAATTCTGGTATTACTTCTTCTAAAATTGCCAAGTACCTATTCGCGTTGAGAGCTCCTTCAAAAATACGGTATTTTATTGATGTCCCCAATAAGAAACAGGCTACATTAAAACCAAATCGACCCTGTTGTTGTTGCTCAAAGATTAGGTGTTGGTTTTCATCATATCAGTGCCTTGTATTTTGCCTGTTAAATAAACCGGCACTGCTTATATAGGCTTCGTCTGACTATATGACTTTACTCGCAAAATTATTGTCGCTTCGAGTTTGGTTCAAAAACCAATTACAGAAATTCCCACGCCTCACTGCATCACCAGGGTATAAATGCTGGACAATATTCACTTTGTAAGGTTTCAATTTGTGTTTTTTTTTAAATCCTTTGTACCCTTGATCGGGGAACGCCAGTGTCATTTTCTAACTTTGTACAAGAAGTCTGAGGAGAGACACGGGGGCTGGTTAAGACATTTACTTCATCCACTTCATTATTTTCCTTGTTATACGTCTTGGGTCGGGGTTTAGAATACGCACCATAATTTAGTAGATTATTCTTTAGTCGAAATATCGTTGCTAGACTAGGTTGACGCCTCTCTGGATATCTAACGTTTTAAAAACAATATGTCATATAATGTCTTATTGTAAATTACTAGTTTACCCGTTTAAATATAATTCTAATGCTTCGTCAACATTTCCATGGCATTGATTGAAACATTGTATGATATCATACTTTTCATTGTTCTGAAAAAATCTTTCAGCCATTATAAAATTTCACAAATTAACAAAATCGCCAAACACAAACACAATAAAACGCATCAAAATTTATCATCATGACAGCAGATGTGTTGATTTCTCCACAGTCACTTGATAAAACAATGCTCCAAAAGTCAACAACAGTATTTGTAGCATCCATGACCTACTATAAAAAAATCACAAATAATAATCCCTGTAGTAAAACTTTGAAATCCGTGGCACTCTATTAAAATACAATGTTTTAGTAATTTTGGAGCATTTTTGAAAACTTCATGTTCATATATTACATATCATTTCGAAGGAAAAAAAAATAAGTAATTTAATGAGATAATAAAATACAGGGTGTTCCATTGAAAAAATCATAAGTTTGAATCTTACCTCTATAACGATACCCCGAAAAAAAAATTGAGTGCGCCCCTGGATTCTACGTAAAATTCTCTATGGGATAAGTTTTCAATTTGACATTATCGCTGAGAAACTTCTTAGATATGGAGGGGATCCAAAAAGTGTGGATTTTCAAAAACACCCTGTAATTTATAAACGAAAGAAGTTAGGCAAAATCCATTCAGGCCATCTTGAGTTCCACAAAAAGTGGCACAGGACCGCGGAAACCGCAAGGTTCTATCTTCAACAACAACCAAGATATCTGGCTGTCTCAACCAAAATGGGATGCACTCTACACATGTATATTTGTATAGTGTATGATGAATGTCTTAGAGACCTGGCGAAAGACACAAAAGTAATGCGCGGATCGGAATGTGGGTCAGACCACTTTTTGGTTATGTCGAGAGTGTGTTTAGGGTAAAAGTGGGTCTGGCGAACGAAAGCAAACGAAGTGCGAACGCCCAGAATTAGGGTAGATAAAATAGTGGATAATGGTGCGAAAATGAAATACGGAGATGCTATGAGTAAAGAGTTGGATGTGAATGAAACAGTGTGGAACGAACAAATAAGACACTGACGTTGAAAGTGCATGGATAAGCTTGAAAAACTGTGTTGTCAATTGTGCCGCGCGGATGTGTGGAAGGGCGACTGTAGGTAGACAGAAAAAATGTGCTTGGTGGAATGAGTTGGTAAAAAAGGCAGTATGTAAGAAAAAAAATGCGTACATGGCAATGATTGCTGGAAAAAATGAGATTGAGAAAAAGCGATTATATGAGTTGTACAGATTAAGAAAAAATGAAGCGTAGGAGGCAGTGAAAATAAGTAAAGAGCAAGTGAAGGCTGTGGAAGGAGAGAAAATGCAGAATGATTTTGAGGGAAACAAAAAACTCTTCTGGAAATGGGTCAAAAATACAAAACGTTAAAGGTAAAAAGGAAGCTGTACTGTGCGTTTGTAGATCTGGAGAAAGCATACGACAGAGTGAATAGGGAGAAGCTGTGGGAAATATTAAATGAATATGGCGTAAATAAAGGTCTAATAAATGGAATAAGGGCAGTATAGAACAGTAGTCGGGCATGTGTTAGGGTGAGAGGAGGTGTGAGTGAATACTTTAATATTGAGCAAGGTGTGCGATAAGGCTATGTGATGTCACCGTAGTTGTTCAATATATACATGAATAAATGTTTTAGACAAGCATGTACCTATACAAATAGTGTAATGGTTGGTGACGTAAATGTACGACTTCTGGTGTATGCAGATGACACAGTCTTATTAAGTGAAAGTGCGGATGAGCTCTAAAAACCGCTCTGAGGAAGTTTGATACAATCTGTGAGAGCATGGGCCTAAAGGTAAACGTGAACAAGACTAAGATTGGAAAGGAGGGTAGAGTATTTACCTTGCAAGATGAAATTGTGGAGCAAGTGCACGAGCTGGTATATCTGGGTAGAATGCTTACTGCAGATGGTCGAATGCTTACTGAAGATGGTGCAGTGGAGGGCGAGATTGGACGAAGGGTTAATGGTCGAAAGAAAGTGATTGCAAGTAAGTGGGCGATAATGAGAAACGAAAGCATGGGCCTAGCTGCAAAACGAGCAATCTATAATAGCGTGTTTGTCCCATCAGTTCTGTATGGGAGAGAGACATGGTTATATAAAAAAAACACGAAAGAAAAGTAAATTCCGTGGGTATGAGATTCCTGAGAAGCGCATGTGATAAAACGAGAAGGGAGAATATAAAGAATGAATGCATAATGACGGAGTGTGGCGAGGAAAATATGATGATGCGTAGATATAAAAGTAGTACATTACGTTGGTTTGGTCACATTGAGAGAATGAACAACGCAAGATTAACGAAGCAAATGTATGTGGGTGAGGGTAGAGGAAAGGGCGGGTCTGGTAGGCCGCGTAAAATTTCAGCAGAATGTATGATAAAGGGAAGAAAGAAGACAGTTTTAAAAATAAAAGGGCATGTCAGAGACAATGTATGAACCTTGCGGAAGCTACGGAGGTATGCGGAGATAGGAAAGCATGGAAAAAGATTGTGAATGAAAAATAAATAAGAGGCAAGGATTGTTTTGCTTACCCCGCAAGGGAATGGCGTGATGTAAGTTAAGCACTCGTTAATTCTAATTTGAGTAGTTTAATTGTTTACCTGTCCCACTATGATGAATATTTAACCTCATCCAATCCTACCTCATTTACATAACACAGCGCAGCTTACCACAAGACGCCCAATTTGATTATCAGATTTGCGTTTTGCGAGTAAAAGCTTGCATGTACTGTATTAGTCAATTATTAGGTTTTTTCAATTTCGCTCTTGGAAGCGTTTAAATTTTATACCCCGATATTTTGCATCATTTATATTTAAATATACTTTGTTCCTTCTTATTTTGCATTATAGCAGGCCAAGGAAATCTAGGGAGAGTGCGCACGGTCAAAGGAACAGAAAGTTACTACCGTAGTTTGAATTTTGAAAGTTGTAGGTTATATTTTCAAAGTGAAACTAATGTAGTGTTGCAACATACTATTTCATGCTATTTAGACTTTGCACGAAAATCTCGAATGACCTATTTAAAGAAAACAAATTTTAGTCTTCAGACCTTGAACGTCCATTACCTACATAAAAAACGAATACGAATGCCTTCTCCCTTTTTCAGCCTTTCAAAATAAAAAAAACATGGAGAGATATGCAGGAAATTCAGAGCGCAGTTTCAGACGTAATTCAATGTGAAGATTCGCTTCCGTGATAAAATTTACCTACTGCATATTCTCTTTTTTTCTTGGCTATGAAATCTAATGTACAGGTGCGTTTGTATGCAAACTTAATTCCTCCGCCTCAAAGTCCATAAGTAACCAGAACATCAATATGTATCCATTTAACTTGACATATCCAGGAAATCTACAGTGCTTTTTAAAAAGTGCAGATTTGCTTTCATGATGAAATTTGCTGCGACTTTCTTTTCTTTGTTTAATAGCTTAATTTTGAAATCAGTCCCTATTCATAATTTCATGATAATCCCTATCCTCGCTCCGCGAATCGAGTAAATAGCCGCCGTTTTACAAAAATCCTAAATTACATCCCGGGTGTAGACTTTCGCTTTTGATTTTGGATGAATTACTTTTGATGTCAGAATCGCGTACTCAACGATGGATATTAGAACCATTTTGATAAATTCACGTTTCGTCTTGATACACAAATCTAACATTTTGACCTGAACTTTGCAACTGCAGAAATTGTTTCAAAAACTTAATTTTGGCTGCAACGACGAGTTTCATTGCATATAAAGTTTTCTGTCCATTGAGACGTTTATGTTTGTAAGTCATAGAGTTCAAAACTCTAAATAATGCCGTTCGGCCCCCATCAAAATTCAAATCTGCTTTAACGTGGTGATATATTTTATCCAAAGTGAAATATTTATTTTTTGAATTAAATTGCCAAATTACTGGTTGTAGATTTTTCCGAAAGGTGAAAACTTAGATTTTCCGCGTTTACCACAATATGTCACAAAATTTTCAGGTCTTGCCGTTATGATATCTTGGATAGTCCCTGAAAAATATAAATCCAAATACATACTTGATGAGCGCGCTAAAAAGTTCTTACGTACTTGAAACGTATCCGACAACATTACGAGAAGTTCCCCATTGCTTTTCCCCGTTGTGCTGTTTTTAAGGTATTTATAGCACCTTTCGATTTGTAAGTTTGTACCTTTTGCGACGACGTTTGGTTTTTTCTCAATAAATTATTATTCATGCAATATGAGACTTGGTCATAATGTGCGGTAATGTTTGAACTGCATTCGAAAACTGTAATATCTGATTAGAAGTAAATGGTTACGACTTTACTGATAATGTTAAGTATGAATACTGATTTTTGTATCCAAAATTTTTAAAAAGTAAATTCAATTTTGGATCAAACAAATCAACCTTTAACTTACATTTTAACAAAATTAAGCAAATTCAAGAAAGTGTAGTGTAGTTCCTAAAAAAGTGTTAACCCATAAACTGATTTAGTATTAGTATTTTATTTGAGTATACAGTTTATATTCCTGCTTTATTCAAACAGTTTCCTACTCTTGTTCGTGATTTAGCTCCTTAGAAATGTAAAGACAGGTGGCGCTCTTTTGACAGCTTCATCGATCTTTGATGTTTATTTGATATATATATATATATATATATATATATATATATATATATATATATATATATATATATATATATATGTATAACCGCAGACCTTGTCCTCCAGTTGTCATTTTATTCTTACCAATGGAATAGTAAGTATAGTATAAATGCAATAATTCATATCTCCTATATATCCCGAATACGAATTCAATCGGGCTATAAATAGAATTTTAAATATTTCACCAGCAACGCCTCCTATTGGGATGGTCAATATCTATAAACTCAATGGTGACCAAGGCCAACCTACGTTCTAAACATGAAGTCGATATATATATATATATATATAATATATATATATATATATATATATATATATATATATATCATATATATATATATATATATATATACTATTATATATATATATATATATATATATATATATATATATATATATATATATATATATATATATATATGCAATTTACCTCAAAGCGAAGCATGACTGGTAACCACTTCAAGTGCATATACAGAATCGACCATTTTAATCGATGCACCCGAACATCACCGTTGGTGGGGCAGATACAGAAAAATTGTTTGGACAAAGGTTGGCCAGGACAGTGGGGTTCATCTGAGTGTACTAATAACTGCTACCTTGGAAGGGTCAATTTTCAAGGTCATTTGAAAGTAAGTCATTTTTTTAAGTGGGAACCCCCATTTTTGACGTTGGATTCGGAAAGAGCGGGAGGTTTTTACGCCCGCAAGGTCAAATGTTGCAAAATCGTTTAGAAGCTGTTTTCTTCGTAGTTTAGATAGAGAATTTATGAGCGAACAAATGTTTGACTAAAAATGTTTGACCTTGGGGTCATTCGAAAGTCAAAGTAATTTTTTGTAATAAAAAGCCTTATTTTCGTCCATGATGTTACTTTTAGCGTTCCACTATTCTTAGCAAAGTCTCTCTGGAAATTTTTGCTCAGGCTCGATTAAAGCGATCATCCATGCCTGCTCTATTTGTTGGCCGTTGTATGAAAACATTTTTCAATCATCACCATGAATAAAAGTTGGCAGGTGTAAAATCTGGTGAACTAGGAGGCTAGGTAACAGGACCTCCTCGTCCGATTCTTCTCTCATTGTAATTATCATTAAGTGGTCACGTACCATTCGTGAAAGTGCTCTATCTTGCTGAAGTCACAGTCTTCGTCTTGTCACTAAATCAACAGTTCTGGCAACTGATCTCGTAGCAACTGTCTCTTTCAACATTTCTTTAAAAAATTTGGAGCAATCAAGTAACCACGCCGCACCATAAGACTCTATCGGTGTTCGGGGTCTACAGGTCTCTGTGCCAGTGCGGATTTTTATCTAACGAATAATGAGAATTATGCCTATTAAGTTCTTGATCACTGTAAAATTTGAGCTCATCAAAAATCATCACATACCTAAAAAAATCGAGATGTTTTATAATCCTGGCAAAATACAATTAGCATTTGGATATGATTTAGCCTTAATTCTTGAACTAAAGAGATGTGATTTGCATGATATTTGGCATCTTTCAGAATTCTTAGAGATATTTTTCTGATATGCCAATTTATCTTTCAATTTGACCACTGATAACGTGAGGATCAAAATCAGTAAATCAGATTGTCACAACATGAGTATCGTTTTCATCGTAATCGTGCTTACGTTGGTGAGCAAGACGTCCACCGCGAGCTCTTTGAGTTAATCTTTCTATCCTGCTCAAACATATGTTCGCCCATAGATTTTCTAAATTTCGAAGAAAACAGCATCTGAATGATTTTTCTACATTTGACCTTGATTCAACCATTTGAAGGCCACCCTAACAAATTATTTATTTTCGAATCCAATGTCAACAATGAGAGATCCCATTTAGAAAGAATTGACCTTCAAGTGACCTTGAAAATTACCCCAAGCTAAAAGTTATCAGTACCAGTGCCCCCATTGTGTTTAACAACTTTTGTTCGCACATTTTTTGTATCTGGCTTCCCTACGTATGTGGTAGTTGAGAAGTTTAAATTTAAAATTTATATGTACCCGGTGGTCCATCAATAAAGAAGGCCGGCAGTATATGAGAAACTACGCATGACACAGTTGCGGGAAAAATATTGATAGTAAAACTAAGCGAGAGAAATTGCTGGAAATTAGTTTCAAGTTCCTACGATGGCCGTAAGGGGCAACACGGACACCAAATTAGAAAATCGGTCTTTCTCTTAAATCGGCGTTATTAAGATCTGTCCAAAATAGTTTTATTATAAACTACATAACCTTAGAGATACTTTCTTCTTTTGGCATTTTTCCCTATCAGGTGAAATAAGGGGTTGGGGAAAAAATGTCATAACTTCTTTTTAACTCAACTGATTTTAATAATCTAAGCAATGATCATTGGATGAAGGAGGTGAAACATCAAGGCAGGTGGAGCTTAAACGTTTGTTGCGGTACATTGGGAGGAGTGATCATTAAGCCATTTATATTTAATGAAAAACTGACCGATGAAATTTAGCTCAATTTTTTGACCAACGAATTACCACTTCTTTTAGAAAATGTGGCATTAGAAGCACGCCAAAACATGTTCTTTCAGCATGATGGGTGTCCAGTCCATTTTGTCGCAAATGTCCGTCAATTGTTGGATAGAACATTTCCTGACGGATGGATAAGGACAGCTTATTTCTGTGGCCCATGAATGATTTATATTATGAGAAAAACTTATAGTAAAAGTAGAAAAAACGTTTCAATTCGTAGGTTACCTGATCTGACGTTAGAATTCTTATTTTTGATTTATATTATGAGAAAAACTTATAGTAAAAGTAGAAAATACGTTTCAATTCGTAGGTTACCTGATCTGACGTTAGAATTTTTATTTTTGGGGGAGGTTGAAAGATATTGTTTATTTAACCAAACCAATTACGAGGCAGAAGATGGTAGAGCGAATAAGATCATTTCCGTTTTCCAGTGGCAGAAGTAGAGATTGCTGTTTTGTATATGTAAGAGTGATTAGAGCTCTGTATTGAGCAGGACAGGTGACAATTTGAGCATTTGGGGCGTCATTAGTTCTTCAGTACTAGGACTGTCTGCACACCATTCTTTTGTGTATATTTTCAGGGCCACAGATAACATAAAAAGGACCTAATGCGATATAATAATTTAAAAAATAAATTTTATTGTCCTCTCTGAATTAAACATACGCCTTAAAGGGGATATTTTACATACTGGGTTTTGTTCATATTGTTTCAGTTGTTTAATATTATTCATATCTTTGTAACGAAAGAAGATGTCGACTTTTTCACCAATTTCTATATTTTTATGCTGATTTCGTTAGAGTTAGATATAACTATACACTTAAATTTAAAATTTTCGACAAAATTGAAAAAGTTTACGGCTTTGTCAGACAACGCCATCTATCGACTAGGAAAAAAACTAAACCGACAATGTTAATATTTTATTAGAGTTAAAAACAGGTTATTTTTCCAAGTGAACATTTATCTCTCCACCAACCCCTTATTTAACAAGATCGAGAAGAATCCTAAAAAAAGGAAATGTTTCTAAGCTTATGTAGTATCTAATAAAACTATTTTGGACACATTTTGATGACGCTGATTTAAGAGAAAAACCCGATTTTCTGTTTTGGTGTTCCTGTACGCCCCCTAGCGACCATCACAGGAACTTGAAACTAATTTCCATCAATTTTTCTTGGTCGTTTTTACTATCAATATTTTTTCCCGAAACTATGCGACGCGTAGTTCCCATATACAGCCGGCCTCCTTTATTAATGGACCACCCTGTACATTAATAACAGGTCTCGAAAAATGAAAAGCTCCGGGTCTTGTTCCTATAATTTTTTTTTACCTGTATTAAGGTACTTACCTTATATCATACTATACTATTTTAGACTGTGTACCTTCTTTAACAACTTTAGTTCCTCATTAAATTTTTATATTTAATGGGTGATTTCTTTTATAGATATATCCATGACATCAAATATTTATTTTAGATTTCGTATCAAGTCTTTTCAAGAATTTCCATCGGGTTTCTTTAGTGGCGGACCATAAACACCTGAAAGTACTAATAATTCATTAAAAGAATTTTGGTTACCTGATTCCAGACATACCCATTTATATAAATTGACTGCACTGCAGCTGATAGAATGCCAACGCGCGATTTATGATTATCCAGAAATACTTAGTAGTATCGTAAAGTTATTTCTAGCTTCTCATTTTCAATATGATAATTTTTATCGAATATCTAAGTTTAGTAAATAACACCCTGCATCAGAGTTTACAATTAATATAAATTAAAAAAATATATTTTATTTGATTGATTAATGATGTTTGGTATTAACACAGTGTATTACAATAGATTTTAATTCTGAGCATAAGTTAAATTCAATGACTCAATTAATTTCGCTAATTAAATTCGTTTGAACTTCTAGTTACCTAATTAAAAAAGTATGTTAACAAGTTATTTTGATATTTTGCACATAACTCCAACATCAATATTTGCATATATCTGAATAACATTAAGTAAAGGTTGTTGTAACAGTTTATATAAGAATTCTATCAGAAAGTGACATATGAAGTCGTTTAAATAAAATTGTGATTTTAAAGTAAAATAATTATCAATTAAATAGAAGAGAATTGCCCTAATTTAATTTGAATATGGTATTGCTTTATATGTCAAGGTAAACGAATTTAAATTTTTTTCTGATAATACAATTTTTTCTAAAGTTTAACACCAAATAGGTTAACAAAGGTTTTCGTTAACATAATCGCGTTTTACATAAGATATTGACATTTATTTATTCACTACTTCATCTGACTAGACATAAAGTAATTTGTTATTTTGAAAACAGAAAATATCAAAGTAGGTACCTAACACGTTCCAAATGTTTTATTGGTTGTCTTGATTTTGATAGATAATAAACTTGAAGGTTGACTTAATATAAATTCTATTAGACTGGTTTTAATTACCTAATTAAATAAGATTTATAACGAGCGTTTTATAGGCAGAACTATTAAATAAATTAATTAAAGAATTAATGCTACAATATAAAATGTTACTTGTAATATATTATTAGAAATTCTGTTATGGTAGTAGAAGCAAATTTAGATGAATTTATTTCATCGCTTTAGGCCGCACTATAAAGAAGCCCACTAATTAGTAAATTTTATATTCATTTTGATATAGTATGTATTTAAAATTCGGTAGGATAAAATAAGCTTGATTTTTATAAACATCAACATAGGAGTTTTCGTAATTGATTTTAATATATTATACTCAGCTGCTACTTTTGGCTAAATAAATAGTTCAGCACTACTAAAATGTACAAATTTAAATTTAAAATATAGAAATTAGCAAATTTTCAACGCATTAACTAGGTTGTATGTTAAAAGACGTGAGAATTTCAACATAGTGTATTCTTCAGTAGAAAATAAGCCACAATAACGCAATAACGTAGAGTAAATAATCCACACGCACGCACGAACGCACACACGCTCACGCGAACGCACACGCACACACACGCTTCTAGTATTCCCGACTCGTTAACCTTCTAGAGCAACCCCTGAACTGAAGCAAAGGCTTCAGGAAATATGAGATTCGCTTGCATCTGAGTATTACCACGGCTTGGTTAATACTATGCCCCAAATAATTTCGGATGTTATAAAAAACGTAGGCGATGTTAGCCAATGGTAAACCGTAAAATAGTTTTTTTTTCTAATTTTACGTATTTGTATATATTTTTACATTTGTTCTCATTTTGTGTTAGTTATCGGCTGTATTCACTGTATACATTTGTTTATAGACGAATTTCCCAAAAAGCTTAGAGTGGGCCAACTGAAATGGGAAGGGGCTCGTATATACCACATAACCTGATACTATGAATAAATCAGTTCTTACCAAAGTGTAAACGCTCCATTGTACGCTATTATTGAGGTCCCTAGTCCCTATGTTTTTTTGCTCACCTTAATCCATTTTTCTTCTGTTTTGGTGTTAAAAGTGGCTTTGATTTGGCCTTAAAACAGAATCGTCATTTAAAAAAAATTCAGGGCGTCTAAGATCTACCCCCGTTCCATGGTTAACTGTGTTATTATAAAAGCTAGAGAATCGGTTAAATTAGCAAAGTTGTGTTAATCGTCCAAATTTTCAATCGTTCATTATTCATGTAATATTTAAAATAAAAAAAAGGTTCAAAAACGCATTTCATAAATACTTTGAAGCTAAATATGATAAACTGGTAGAATTTTTTTTGCATGAATGTGTTTTGAGCTACGAGTCAAACGGAAATCCTAGATGGCTATGAACTCTTTCAATTAACTGGTTTTCAGATTTAAAAGATGTATGATAAAATACTTATCTTTTTTAATTTACATATTTAAACGTTTCGATAACAGTATACAGTTATCTTCGTCAGTAGTAATTTGTAAGAATTGTTTACAACGTCTTTAACAAATATTACTACTAATGAGATAACCATGTTAAGTAAGTTATGTTATAGATTCAGTATCAATTTATACTAACATTAATAAATCCTTACAAATACACAGAATAAGTATTTTATTAAATTTAATTTATAATTTACAACCTTAAATCAAAATTGTTTACAACAGTGTCTTTAATGTAATTCTTACAAATATTACTACTGACGAAGATAACTGTAATGTCTATTGAAACGTTTTAGATATGGTATAATTTGAAATACGACCATTAAAATCCCAAAAGATAAGTTATTTTATTATGAGTGTTAATTGTGAAAGTTTACATTTTCATATTAAAAGATGTATGGTTTGTCATATTTTTTATCTCTCTTTATCTCAAAATTTATAAAAATCATAATGTTTATGTACGTATTAAGCAATAATAGGCGTGTACCATTTATTAAAACGTTCGAAATTTACACAATAGGTTATCCTACTCTGTTGAAACTTAATTTTGAATAAATTCAATGAGTTCCAAATGTATCTATTGTTTTATAATATCAGAATCAATTTGTAAACTAATTAAAATAGAACATACTGTAACAGAATACAGAGAAAAAATATTATAACATTCACAAAATAATTTAAACCTTAAAGCCATAAAAGGGCCTCAAAATGTCCACCATGGTTTTGTACATGTATCTGTCAACGTCGTAACATCTCTCTTTACACTTTTAATAAGGTTTTGGGTCGACTTCGTTGGATAGTTACTTTTATTTTATTTTTTAACAGTTCCAAATCCGTAGGTGTTTCTTTGAACACTTTGTACTTAATCGCTCCCCATAAAAAAAAGTCCAAAGGACTTAAGTCGGGAGACCGTGGCGGCAAAGTAATAGGATCCCGATTCCCTGTCCATTTATCAAAACGTTCTGCGAATAGTTTGTATCGAGAATACGGCACGAAACATTAACTGAAAAAAACATCTTGATCCATTATTCCTGCGCCCACTGAATTTTGTTTCTTCCATTAAAAATCCGGTTACTATTCAATATTGCCTCACCCGTAAATAGAATAGTCTTACAGAAATATATATATATATATATATATATATATATATATATATATATATATATATATATATATATATATATATATATATATATATATAGTCAGCTAAATTTTCATTAATAAGCCATCTTGCAAAATGTAATCTCTTTTGGTAACCCGTAGGATACAAAATATTTCCCACATCTTTAGAAGTGTTGCGCTCATATGCAATTTCACCAGGAGATATAGTTGGTCTCAATTCAACATATGCCAAAACACGTTCTTCTGTTTGTACATTGATTTTATTTTGCACATTTTTAGGTTTAGTAACAGCACCAGTTTTTTTTTTAATTTAATTCCAATTTAGAAAATAACCTGACATCTGGTTGTTTCCTTTCCATACACGTTCAATGGTATAATTCAGACGCAGAATTAGCATTTCTGTTCGACGCGTAATATCAAAATAGCATATCTGATACCATTTCTGTCTTCATAAGAATAAGCCACTATTACAAACTAGAAAAATAAATATTACTATTCACAGGTAACGAGAAATCAAAATAGTAATTACTTTTACACTTAATCTTAGAAACTTTTGTTTCAGTTTCAAATTACGATTTTATATAAATTGTGAGATAAAAAATGTGGAAACCCATACATTTTTGAAATCAAAAAAAAAAAAATAATTGAATAGTCCATAGTCACCTAAGATTGCTATTTTAAAAATAGCAAGTTTGGGTCGTAGCTCAAAACGTATTAACGAAAAAAAAATTTCTACCAGTTTATCATATTTAGCTTAAAAATATCTATGAAATGCGTTCTTGAAACTTTTTATTTGAAATACTACATGAATAATGATCTATTGAAAATATGGACGATTTTGAATATTTTTCTAATATCTCAGTAGGATGGAAAAATTGTTACATTCTCTCATCTGTATTAGATTCCTATTTTAATTCTGCCGAACTTTGCGAATTTAACCGATTCTCTAGCTTTTACAATAACAGTGTTACCCATTGAGCGTGGGAAGATTCTAGACACCCTGTATATAATTCCAATATATCTAATTTTGGGAGCCTCCCTGTGATATGTAGATTTCGAAATTCTCCTGCCAACATCGCTCCAATGAACACTTAACTCAATATAATTGACACGCCGGTTTTTTTCGATCATTCTTCTTAATGATTGTCTGGCGTCATCTGTAATTTTACTTTTTCTCACATGTCGGGACATTGTGGTAACTGACTCAGTAATAGCGGGTTTACACATGCATGAATTTAGTGGCGCCAGTGGTCGCTGGCGCGCCAGTAAAATAATATTTCATGTGTCAACCTTTACTGTCGCGCAATTTGTATCATTGCACGCATGAACGAAAAAAGTTAGAGCGTTCCAACTTTTCAGGCGCCAGTAGTGAGTCATGCGCCAGTACAAATAATATTTTCAAATGTAAACTTGTTCATGCACGCCAGTAATAACGTATCCATTGTGTAGGCCACTTTTGCGTTAATTTTAACAATCATATTCCTTCGCAATGAGTAAAAAGTGGAGTTCAGAAAAAAATATTCAGTTTTTGGAATATTATGAGCAATGTCCTTGCTTATGGGATGTGCATTCCACTTCATACAAGGATAGGAATTTAAGAGAGGATGCATATGAAAATATCGCAAAAAAAGTAAATATTGACGGTTTCAGTTCTTCTGATGTAAAAGCTAAAATACGTTCTATAAGAAATGCATATACATTAGAATTAAATAAAATTTCAAAAAGCAAGAAGTCGGGGGCCGGTGTTGATGATATTTACACACCGAAAATTCCTTGGTTTGCGGTGGCTGATCGAATCCTGCAACAGTAGTCCAAGATGTATTCTAGTTCGTTTTATAAAAGGATAATCTTAAAATCTAGATTCTGTTAATAAATATGGTCCAAGAAGGTTGGTATCGAGAATAGGCACAAACATTAACTGTAAAAACATCGATTCATTTTCTTACTGAATTTTGTTTCTTCCATTAAAAAGGTTTTTCAATATTGCCTCATCCGTAAATAATAGTCTTACAGAAATATATACAGGGTACCAAAAGATGCAAAGTTCGATAACTCCTTTGGTTTCAAGATATCAAAAGTTCTCAAACAAAAAGGGTAGAGGAAGTAACAGTGCATTATTTAAAATTATTTTGAACTATACAGGATGTTCCAAAATTCAGATATGAATCTAACTTGTTTTTTTAATAACCCTGTATATTATTTCAAATTCAGAAAGCCCAATTTTTTCGATTTTTAATGTCGGGGTTGAATACATTATACAGGGTATTTGGAATTATATGGACGTTTTGGTTGAAATTGTACTTTCAATGCTCTGTAGAACAATACATTCTGTAGAAATAAATTACCTGTTGGCCAGTTGTATTTCAGAATATTGTCAGTATCGTTACCCACCATTATTTTTAGCTACTTTTTTGTAGTGGCTCAAAACTCGATGTGTCATTTTTTCCTTAACTAAATGGAACCCCTGTATTTTTATCCATCAAAGTCCTTGGTACCCTCTTTAATTTTGTCAGTTCCCTTTACCTAATGGAGTAGTTTTAAATATTTCCAGATATTCTTTGCAATTGTTTTGAAAGTAATTATCACGAAGTTTTTGTATTATTATCAAGTAGTTTTGTATTTGACATATCTGTCAGTTCAGGTTTCCTTAGTTTTCCGCAGTTATTCGTTCAATTTATTTCTTGTTTCAATATAGTTTGAAAAAGCTGAGATGAATGGTGAACAATTTTCCGTCGGAAATGACTGACATGATTTGGATACTTGGTGAATGCACCAAAACTATTTAATGGCGTCAAGAGTATATCGTGAAAGATTTTCAGACCGGAGACAACGAGTAAAGTTACGTTGAGAAAATTGTTATCGTTTTGACGTACCGGATTGGTTAACTATCACAAGAGAGTAATGTATCAAGTAAACGGGAGATAAGATTGATTTATTTGTATTGTTTCGACCATTTGCAGGACAAATTTCTCAAACAGCAGTAAATTTTCAAATTTATCTTCAAACAATGACGACCAAATAAAATCATAATCCTGAATTTTATAAAATCAAATATCTGGAAATATCTCGATAACTACTCACGTTAGATACAGGAACCTCTGACAAAATTAAAGAGAGTACCAGAGAACTTTGATAGTGATAAAAATACAGGGTGTTCCATTTGAGTTAAGGAAGAAAATGGCAGATCCGAGCTTTGTACCCTGTATACAAACCCAAGTGGCTAAATGAATAGTGGTGTAAGGATACTAGACAATATTCTGAAAGACAACTGCCAACAGATAATTCATTTCTACAGATTGTATTGTTCTACAGGGCATTGAAATGAGTCAATTTCAACACAAAACAATCCATATCTTTCCAAATGCCCTGTATAATGTATTCAACACCGACATTAAAAAATCGAAAAATGTGGGCTTGAATTGGAAATAAATACAGGTTCCCATTTAAAAAACACAAGTTAGATTCATATCTGAATTTGGAACATCCTGTATAGTTTAAAAATAATTTTAAATAATGCACTGTTACTTCCTGTACTTTTTGAGAACTTTTTGATATCTATGAAACCAAAGGATTATCGAACTTTGCATCATGGTTTACAATATAGTCACAAATTTTCATTAATGAACCATCTTGCAAAATGTAATCTATTCTGGTAATCCGTAGGATACAAAATATTTCCACATGCGGATTGTATGGTTTAAAATTATTTTATTTTAATGTAATATAACTTCATCTTTAGAAGTGTTGCACTATATGCAATTTCACCAGGAGATATAGTTGGTCTCAATTCAACACATGCCAGAACCCGTTCTTCTGTTTGTACATTGATTTTATTTTGCACATTTTAGGTTTACTAACAGCATCAGTTTTTTTAATTTAATTCAGACGCAGAATTAGAATTTCTGTTCGACACGTAATATCAAAATAGCATATCTGATATCATTTCTGTCTTCATAAGAATAAGCCACTATTACAAACTAGAAAAATAAATATTACTATTCACAAGTAACGAGAAATCAAAATAGTAACTACTTTGACACTTAATCATAGAATAATTGGTCGTATAACTTTTGTTTCAGTTTAAAATTATGATTTTATATAAATTGTGAGATAAAAATGTGAAAACCATACATTTTTGAAATAAAAAAAATTAATTGAATAGTCCATAGCCACCTACGATTGTTATTTTAAAATGGCAAGTTTGGGTCGTAGCTCAAAACGTATTAACGCAAAAAAAATTCTACCAGTTTACCACATTTAGCTTAAAAATATCTATGAAATGCGTTTTGAAACTAATGAATCTATTGAAAATATGGACGATTTTGAATATTTTCTAATATCTCAGTAGGATGGAAAAATTGTTACATTCTCTCATCTGCATTAGATTCCTATTTTAATTCTGCAACTTTGCGAATTTAAGCGATTCTCTAGCTTTTACAATAACAGTGCTACCCATTGAGCGTGGAAGACTCTAGACACCCTGTATATAATTCCAATATATCTAATTTTGCAGCCTCCCTGTGACATGTAGATTTGAAATTCGCCTGCCAACATCTCAATGAACACTTAACTAAATATAATTGACACGCCGTTTTTTCGATCATTCTTCTTAAAGGTTTTTTGTCGGCATCCGTAATTTTACTTTTTCTCACATGTCGGGACATTGTGGTGACTGACTCAGTAATTTTATAACTTCTGACTATTTCTTAACGTGATTACTTTAATAAATCTGCAATTTTCGAGTTTGATTGCCCACAATTGGAGAATATAATTATAATTCAACAAATTTTTTTTGTTGCAAAGCTACATGCGATTATAGGCTTGCTTAGAAGCTAAATACGTATTTTAATTTATGGCTAAAAGTTTTAAAATGAAGCGATGAAGTGGGCGTTTTCTATGGTATATTATTAATTATACTCTGTTAATTAATTTATGACCTAAAATAGCCCATAGTACATTATTTTTTTTTATGGTGTTCAAAAAACTGAGATTTCAATAGGTGGGCCAACTGAAATGAGAACGGGCTCGCACATGCTTTTGGGCAAAACTTTAGATCCGCAAAATTACAAATTTTGGTTTCATTTATACAGCGCTCCTAAGCAAAGATGAAAAAGGGACGTGTGGATAATGACGCTGGCTACATTCGGGTACATTCAATGGTAAAAAGATTTTGGCGGTAAATTTAAATCTCTATGGGCTGCATTAATAATCATAATATAATAATAAATTCAGATCCTAATTGTTAAAAACAGAATAGTTTGTTTTTACTAACAAAACAATAAATAAGTAAGAATCTTACTACAGTATCAGTAACCATTAAAGTCGAGTTACCATAACAAAAAATCGAATTTACATTTCAGCTAGTAATTTTGAACGAGAATAACAAAAATATTAATGCAAAAACAATCACTACTTATTTATGCTAAAGAAATTCACTGTATTCATCAATAATCGACTATATTTTTATAATGTTTCTTGCTTCTGAATGCACAGTTTTTTTAGACATGTTACCAAAAATTAAATCTAAAAACATATAAAATGTAAATGACACATAACGGTTTTGATGTTAAGTTTGAACAAAATATTTTAAAAAATTTACATACTGTTTTTATCAAACGAAACTAACAATCCCAGTCTTAAACAAGACGATTTTTTATAAAGACAATTGAAATGCAAGTGAAAACGAAGGAAATCAAACTATACAAGCAGGAGGGGCTCACTGAGGGCCAAAAAACTCCGAGTGGGCCCACTTGAGGACAAAAACTCCGAGTGGGTCCACTTGAGGACTGAAACCTTCGGTGGTCTAGCGGCCATTTTCACTGGGTTAAGAGGGAGTTTAAGTCTAGATAAGACCTTACGGATTCATTCAGGTAATGCTAAGACTAGACCAGAAACACTCCTTTTACCTGATTAGTTGCACGTAGGCGTGGCTAAGACTAGACCACACCTAGTCCTTTTACCTGATTGATTGAGCCTACCCCGCTGGCTGCTGATTGGTCCTTACCCCACTACTCACCAGCTGTGCTCTGCTTGGAGGTGCAAATCTCTGCATTGGTTACGGTGGGAAAATTTGAATTTGCATTCTAATAAAGGGTACTAATGCTAGCTTGTAAGACAGGTGTAGGGCTTTGCAACTTGTTCTCGAACCTTCTTCGCCTTGTTGTGACCCCCTTGGCGGGAAATTTGAATTTGTATATAGGTCTGCATTCTGTTTGGTTGCGGTGCCGGGAATGTATTCTTAGAAGAGGCAATAATTCTAGCTTGTAAGACAGATATATGTATTCGGAACTATAAGTAAACATATTGATGTGTTTAGCAAGAGGGCTTAGGCGCGAGCTCTTAAAACGAAGAGAGCCGCATCTGTAATTGAAGCATTCGCCGATATTTTTAAGGAATGTAAAAATACTCCGGCAAATCTACAGACGATAAAATTAGAGTGTGTGGCGGGCAGTGTACAAAACTTTTTCAAGAGACAAAATATCAATTTCTATGCAACAAATAACCCTGATATAAAATCTTCTGTAGTTGAAAGATGTAATAAAACATTGAAAACAAAGATATGGCGTTATTTTACCTACAAAAATTCCTACAGGTGTATTGATGTACTCCAAAAACTTGTGACTGCTTACAACAGTCGTCATTCAAGTATAAAGATGGCCCCTGCGGCTATAAACGGTGAAAACATTTTGGAAGAGTGGAATAACCTGTATGCGAAAGGTTTAGGCCCAACACGTTAACCTAAATATAAACCCGGTGAGCATATCAGAATCGCCAGAACTAAGTACACCTTCGAGAAGGGATATGAAACAAATTGGAGCGAGGAAGTTTTTAAAAATTGTGCAATGATAAAAAGAAGACCATCCGTTTACCGCATAATCGACCTTAATAAATATCCTGTTGAGGGTACCTTTTATGAGAAGGAATTACAAGTTGTTACGGTTGATAGAGACATCCTGTTCAAAGTCGATAAGTTTTGCAGAGAAGTGTCGTGGACGACATAAACAATACCTGGTAAGTGGCGGATACAGTGACAAATTTAATAGCTTGGGTGTTAGCTTCACAGCTGAGAGATATTAAAATGGAGTTTGATCTTACCTTATTAGTAATAGTTCTGACGTATTTTCCTGGTAATATGAGTTTTATTACACTTACCAACGAATAAGATTAACGGCTGGTTGTAGGCATTTCGGAAATTCAGTACCCATGTCTTTGCCGCTGTAAGTCGACAGAAATTTAATTTATTATAGAACCGAGCCACCTGCGAAGAGACGTATAGAAACGATATTAAAAAGGCGTATTTTCAATGACAACGAGAAAATCATTTATATTGAGACGTCTTATGTATGCACGTTTCGCTTCGGGAAATTATGCCACAACGAAGATTGCCAACGTAAATAAGGCCACGAGCTAATAAGTAAATTGCTAACAATCGAATACCATAAGTTAACTAAGCGTCACTACGAAATTAAAAACCTCACTCTGCGTTATTCGCTTTCTCACAACGTTTAGCCTTACAGTTGGGTTATCGTCTGTATCAGAACATAGCTATGAACCATACCCCACCCGCTAGTATATGGATAGTTGATTTAGCACATCGTTGAAATCAAATTGTGGGTGATGTTTTCTCCTTATGGTATAATGAAATATAAGGTAAATATGCTTACGGGAGCCATAAAGATGTGATTTTTCTGCGACACTGCATACCGGTGATGACGCGAGAATTTGAAAACATCGAGTTAATACTAAAACAGATACGGGTGCAGTAAATGCCATTGAGTTTGGGACGTCGTGTTGAAACTACACTTTAAGAAAGTACAATAATGGTTTGTCCTTATCAACAATATCATAATCAGGCCGGTAACGGATCGGTCTATTTACAGATTGTGACCTTATCAACGTGGGTCATGGAATAGGAAGCTGGTCCTAGGGCATATTTAAAGGTATAATACCGTTATTTAAGTCTGGCAAACTTTGCGAAAGAGCTCTAGAGGCCCAATATTCTGGTGACGTCATAGAGATCGACTATAACCGGTCGTTTCAAGAGAATTTCACGAGGGTAGAACCTTAAGGTAAACCTACGAGAAGAATCGATAAAATGATGGAGGTTCGGGAAAAAGTTACGTCTGACCGATAATATCCAGTTGCAGAGCTGTTTAATAAAGAAGACCATCAAGTCCGAATTGGATTTGTTCGCTTTACTCTCGACGCAGACAAGTATCGAGAGTGGCGAGTGGATATATTACAAACCCTTAGCAGCTCTTAGTGATGACGCCCCAATATAATTTGTAGTGCCAGGAAATGGAAACGATTACGTAGATTTAAGTCAGACCATGTTTTACACGACAGCTAAAGTTCTAAAGCAAGATGATACACTGCTTACTGACGCAGATGTTGTAGCACCGGTAAACAATTGGATGCAATCACTTTTCTCGCAAGTGGCGGTTTACTTAAATCAGAAGATGGTGTCACAACCAAACAACACCTACGCATACCGCTCATATATCGAAACGTTGTTAAATTATGGAAAGGAACCCAAGAACTCACATCTATGTTGCACCTTATGGTACAATGATACAGCCGGACAGACGAATACGATGGGCCAGACAATTAATGGTTGCTCAAAACGTCAAGTATTTGCAACGACAAGCAAAAAGATTGGAGTGATTGGCCACATGCACTCGGATTTGTTTAATCAAGAAATGTTTCTTGTAAGTGGTGTTGAGTTAAAGGCTAAATTTGTACGATCAAGAGATAGCTTTAGTCTAATGGCAGCACAAGGTTCAAATTACAGGACGCGAATTATGGACTCTAGTTTACTGCGAATCAAACCACCATTCTAATTGCTTACGCTAAAGCCTTACAAGCAACTGCAGTAAAATACCTTGTTACAAGGACAGACGTAAAAGTGTTAACTATACCTACGGGCATACCTAAACTATGTATCGTAGGTTTTGTAGCAAATAAAGTCTTCAACGGTGATTACACCTCAAATCCGTTCAATTTTCAACACAATAGCAATATTAACTACATGTCGTTATATATTGATGGCCAACAAGTTCCTTCGAAAGCCTTACAACCACACTTTACAACTAATGGTTTACATTAAGGGCGTATCACAATTGTTACTCATGCTTGCTGCATCTTATATGACATTAACTGTAATAAAGAATTAATCATATTAGTCTCAAAGAGTCGTCTACGTGTCAGACCACAACAACGTGCACATGCACGAATGAACTTCAGACACTCATTGGTAAAATACGTTCAATGTCCCATTGCACACTAGGTATGCGTACAATCATGATTTGATTTTCGAAGCCTTTGAAATCTTTCTAACATATTTTTATTATGGTGATGCTTTAGATTTTCTACCAATACAATCAATGTGTTAGGGCAAATTTCATGACGCACGTAACTTGGATACACCTCACACACACAACAAAAATATTTATACCTATCCACAAACAGCATAGGATCCTGCAGTGAGAAAGCGAAAGGCGTTGTATTCCTATCTCTGGGGGGAACACTGGGTGCTTGAACTTTCCAAGCTAATTTCGCCACAGTGATGGACTCTCAACATACATACATCGATTATGTATGCATCGCGAGATTAAGGATGGATGCGGTAAGGATAAGATTGGAAGGAACTCAGGATTCTGAGAGGAAGTTACATAATGTATGAGCTAACCCCCCGAAAAAAACTCAAGGTAGACGATAATGGAAACCGTAGTGGGGATAGTGCATGCGTAATTCAATATATTTACGCTAACCATTTAACAAGCTGTGCTTAAACGTGTTAGAAAAGGTCACTAATGCTGAATTACGTTTAATTGTGTTGAATTGCATAACAAAACAAAACGTTTTACTCAATTGATTTGCTCATATTAATACCATTCTAGAGCTATAATATTCCTTCAAAATTCAACGATTACTTAATTGTTCCTTCATTATCTCAATTTCTATATCCTTCTATATGAGGCAAGAAAAATGATATGCCGCACAATAAATAAAATACACCCACTTACTACACAAAATTATACCGTACGAATTTGTAAAATGCTATTATATTTTGCCACACATGTACATCTGCTATATACATATGTGGCGCAACTTAACTGGGCATTATTGTATGGTGTTCTACGTAACGTAGGTACAATAACAAATTTTGAATGAAAAATCATTTAATGTGTCCATTCTAGTAAGAATCCATAAAGCTATAATCAATTTTTTTTATAAATGCAACAAGATGAATGAATTAATACATCGACATTTAGTTATTTTCGAAGTGTTTGATTTGAAATTTTATTATAGATAACCGTCCTTTGACAAGAGAGACGTAATGCATAGTCATTACAGTCTCACAGATTGAAACAAATGGCCTTAGCGAAGTTGTGAACACTCAGGGAACTGTCAACCGCATCCCTTCACACATCAATATCAATATTTATATGCAACTATTCTTCATTACGCTGACACTTTGATCGTTCGCCTTTCTAAGATACTCTCTTGCAAGTTGAAATTGAAATAATTACCTCGGGTAAATACTGTTCAAACTAGCACTACTTATATATGCTATTAAACTCACATTAACATTGTTAAAGAAAGATAAACAAATATCCATTATATATTATATAACAATAAATGAATGTCAAGACAAAATTTTTTTATGTAACGAGGTCATACGTGTATTTAGGAGGTGCAGATTGGGAGATGTTAAAGATAGTTACTTAATGAAAGGGCCGTACGTGCTCATACATTTAAAGCGTTTTAAACGTATACATTTGATAAAGAAATCTTTTCATATGTAATCCTTTTCATTAATATAATCCAATATTACGGAATGATTTTCTTTTCGTAATCTAGGCTTTACACATTTTATAAAGCCCCAAGCTTGGTAAAATATATATTTAAAACATGATAATGTATGTATGCACTTATAAACAATAGGGTTCTTTTCTCGTTGCAATGGGGAGCTTCAGGCGATCCATTATGTAAGGATGAAAAGAAAATTCAATCTGCATGACGGGTTCCGCCCTTCTGCTCTGACAGGCCGTGATTACGCATTCAACAACCTGACCTGGGGCTGGGGTATCTGACCTTACCATCATGTGACTCACCGGTGTAAGTGACATGTATAACAAGTTTGAATGAATTTTATTTGTAACCATAACTTTAAAACATAGCGTTATATTTTGTTAAAAAAATGCTGTACACCCAATTTATACATAACCCGAAGGTTTAAACATATGTAAACACGATAATTTGGTAAAATATTCACTCCCGTAACTGATGAACAAACGTTTTGTAAATTTATGGTAATGTATTACACATATATATTGTTAGGTGGTTCATACATTAATCCCTAAAGCTACGTTACCCTTTGTAGTGGATAGGTGCGCTATCACAACAAAAAGATTTTTATTTTCATTCCGCAAAATTTAGATTGTTTCCAAGCTACGCATCTTATCCTTGCATTTAACTATATTGTTGCACCTTAAATTGATCATATTCAGCAACCCATTATTGAATGTATGTAAAAAAAAGTTAACATTAAGGTAAAGTAACTATAGTAATAGAAGGGCTGCAGCTGAGGGCCAACGACGCCCGGCGACGCGACGCCTGGCGTCTGAACTTCGTGCAATCGCAAAGGGGTGTCGGATGTTTTCGCAGATCATTCACTCGGAGACCCCGCCCATTTTTTTTACTGCTTATTTTTGGGGGTCTTTTCATCCCCTTGATGGAATTTTCAACCCCTTGATGTCGTTTTAACCCTAATTAAGGCTTTCAGTCCAAGGGTGCGGTTGGTCCAGATACATCTTGGTTCATTTTAATTCAACATCCTGCGACTTTTTTGCGGTCCAGGCGTCGTGACGCCTGAACTTCGTGCAACCGCCGAAGGGTGTCGGCCGTTTTCGGAGACCATTTTTGCGCCTTCGGGTGTCGGCGGCATCTGAACTTCGTGTGAGGGTGTAGGCCGTTTTCGGAGACCGTTTTGTGTTTTCGTGGGACATCGGCCGTCGGCGTTTGAACTTCGTGTCAGAGTATCGGTCATTTTCGGAATCCATTTTGTGACTTCGTAGGACTTCGTACGAGGGTGTGGGTCATTTTAGGATAAGCAATTCATAATCCTTCAGGGAACAATTCTCCCCCTATATAAACCTATCTCCTGTGAGCGACCGCTTACTTTGCAGATAAGGCTAACGACACTCAGAGCTGGTACTCTCCCTAAAACGAGAGGGCACCGGTGTGGCAAAGCTGTCGATCATCCGCAAATAAACCTCAACCAATCAATCTCAATCAATCAAATCATAACTTGCAACTTGCAAAAATCAGCTTACAATTCAAAAATACTGGTTTAGCTTAACTTATAGCTTGCTAAGGTCAACTACATTTCAAAAATTCATTCGGCATTACTGTCAATATACAAGCATCAAATTAGTTTGTAACACTATTGCAGGTTTTGCGTACAGTGCTAAAAATACGTTTTACTTTTAAATTGGTTACATTTTACATACAATAAAGTCTGAAACATCTCTCACAAAGGGGCTCTATGTTTATAAACAAAGTAGAACGCCCTATTTCGTTTTTGAAAATGGACAATTACCTGAGGAGAAATAAACAAGTTGACTTTCATTTCCAATTTTGATAATACACACGTGATTTTAAACTAACACCGATTTCATTTCGTAAGACAACTATAGGCCTCCTTGTTTTCTTTCACCCCAACACTAATGTGTGTCCGTGTGTGTGTGCGTGTGTGTGTATGTCTGTGTGGATGTATGCTAGTATCCATGATAACTCCATAACGAAAATACCTACGTATTTAAAATTTTGTATTTAAGCTTGTCTTCATTTCGCTTAGAGCAGATTAGATTATGGGAGAAATCCAGCGGCGGTGAGGGGGTTTTGTTAGAGGCAGTTTTTGGTTTTTATTAAATATTTTTAACTAGCTGCGCATTACAAAGATATAAAAATACCAAGATATAGACCTTAAACATATCGATTAATTATGTTCTATGTAATTTTTTATACGACGCGTAATTTAGCGGCAAAAAAATTCATAAGGTAGAATTTTTTCATTATCTGAATAACGATTAATTTTTTAAAGAAAATTTAATTTTACATAAATTTTCTTTATAAACTTTTTTAATGTAAAGCGAAATAAATGTAAAATAAAATATTATTGAAAATACTGAAGCTGTATTATCGATATGGTTATAGAAGCGGGTGTCTTTGGGATATTTTTTACATTAACATGTACTTATAGCTATCAATCTCTATCTGACATGAAGTTTTAAACGTCATTCTGACATATATTATTGTTTTGTTTTACAATGTTGCCTGTTTTCGTTATGTCCGTATAAAAAGAGGTTGCAGAATTATCCTTAAACAAATGTTATTAAAATTATTTCATCTCCATTTTGTAGGTTGGAAAGTCGTGTGGTGTTACGCAGTAGATATATTTAGAATAATTATGCAACCTCTTCTTTACACGTTAATAACGAAAGCAGGCAAAATTGCAGAAACAAAAATAATAAACTACGTCCGAAGGACGTTTAAAACTTCATGACAGATAGAGATTAACAGACATAACTATATTTTAACTTAAAAAAAATTCCAATCCGTCCGCTTCTATGAGATATCAATTATACAATTTAACCGTTTTCATTCATGTTATATAACTTTTTGACTCACCTTGTGCTATATTAAGAAACTTTATAAAGAAAAGTTATGTAAAATAAAACTTTTTTCTTTAAATATGTCTACATTTTATCTTATAAAGTTAATAGTTATTCAGATATTAAAAATATTTCAACTAACACTTAAATTGTACCTCAGAAATCTTTTTTGGCACTAAATTATGTGTCGTATCAAAAATTCCACATAACATAAATAATCGACATATTTAAGGTCTATATCTAGGTATTTCTATATCTTTGAAATATGTAGCTGTTTTTGAACTATTTCGTAAACTTCCCTAATCACCCCCCCCTCACGCCCCAAAATCTAATCAGCGAAATGAAAACAAGCTTATATACAAAACTTTAAGTAGGTGTATTCGTTCTGGAGTTATCGTGGATACTAACATACATCCACATAGACATACACAATCACACACACACACACACACACACACACACACACACACACACACACACACACAGACACACACGCACACGCACACGCACACGAACACACGCACACGCACACGCACACGCACATGCTCACGCACAAGCACACGACACACACGCACAGCATACGCACACGCACACGCACACGCACAAGCACACGCACACGCACACGCACACGCACACGCACACGCACAAGCACACGCACACGCACACGCACACGCATACGCACACGCACACGCACACGCACAAGCACACGCACACGCACACGCACACGCACACGCACAAGCACACGCACACGCACACGCACACGCACACGCACACGCACACGAACACGCACACACACAGACATAGACACAGACACAGACACAGAATCAGACACAGACACAGACACAGACACAGACACAGATACAGACACAGACACAGACACAGGCACAGACACAGACACAGACACAGACACAGACACAGAGACAGGCACAGACACAGACACAGACACAGATACAGACTCAGACACAGACACAGACACAGACACAGACACAGACACAGACACAGACACAGACACAGACACAGACACAGACACAGACACAGGCACAGACACAGACACAGACACAGACACAGACACAGACACAGATACAGACAGACACAGACACAGACCAAGACACGGACACGGACACAAGACACGGACACGGACACGACACGGACACACAGGACACGGACACGGATAACACGGACACGGACACGGACACGGACACGGACACGGACAAGACACGGACACAGACACCACACGGACACGGACACGCGCACGGACACGGACACGGACACGACACGGACAACGGACACGGACACGGACACGGACACGGACACAAGGACAGGACACGGACACGGACACGGACAAGGACACGACACGGATACGGACAGGACACGACACGGAACGGACAAGGACACGGACACGGACACGGACACGGATACGGCACACACGGACACGACGACACGACACGGACACGGACACGGACACGGACACAGACACGGACACAGACACGGACGGACATCGACACGGACACGACACGGACACGGACACGGACACGGAAATACGGACACGGACACGGACACGGAAAGAAGGACACGGACACGGACACGACAACGGACACGGACACGGACACGGACACGGACACGGACACGGAACGGACACGGACACGGAACGGAACGACACGACACGACATACACGGACAGGACACGACAGGACACGGACACGGACACGACAGGACACGGACACGGACACGGACACGGACACGCACACAGACACCGACATAGGCACAGGCACAGACACAGACAGAGGGACAGGCACAGGCACTGCCACAGACAGAGACACAGATACATGCGCAGAGGCAGACAGAGACACGCACACACGCAAACACGCACACAAGCACAAACTACGCACACACGCACACACGCATACACACGCGCGCACACGTACACACACACATACACACACACACACACACACACACACACACACAGACAAACAGGGACACAGAGACACAGACACACAACACACAAACACAGACACACAGACAAACAGACACACAGACACACAGACGCACAGGCACACAGACACAGACACAGACGTACAGACACACAAACACAGACACAAGACACAACAACAGACACACAGACACACAGACACAGACACAACACACACCACACACACAACACAGACACACAACACAGACACAAAGACACAAGACACACAAACACACAGACAAGACACACTGATACACGGACACCGGACATAGGACAATGGACACACACACACACACACACACACACAAGACACACAGACACACAGACACACAGACACAGATACACAGACAGTCAATAACACACAGGCACACAGACACAAGATACCAGACACCAGACGCACAGACAAACAAAGACACACAGACACAAGACACAGACACACAGACAACACAAAGACACACACACACAACAACACACAGACACAAGACACACAGACACACAGACACATAGACACACAGACACAAGACACAAGACACACGTACGACCACACACACACACACACACACACACAATCACACAAACGGACACCGCAAACACGACACACGCGAAAACACGCCACGCACACACACAGGCACACACGCACACACGCACACGCGCACACCCACACACCCACGGGCACGCGCGCACAACGCACACCGCACGAACACACACACACACACACACCGCAGGAACACACACACCACCCACGCTCACACACGCACACACGCACGCCGCGCCACACGCACTAATGCGCCACACCGCACCCAGAACACAACACACACAAACACACACGCACAACGCACACAACGCACACACACAAGCACACACGCACAACCACACACAATGCGCACGACACACGCACACACACGCACACACGCACACGCAATTGCACACGCACACCACGACCACACACACAAACACACACACACACACATACATACATACATACATAATACAAATAATACATAATACATATATAATACAACATACAACACACACACAGACACAACACACACACACACACACACACACACAACGCACACACGCACACACCAACGCACACCGAACACAGGACATATGACGACGTACACACGCACACACGCACACCGCACACACACACGACACACGCACACCGCACACAAGCGCACACGCACACCCACGCACACGCACACTCGTACACACCACAAAGCACAAAACACGCACACGCACACAGGCAACACGCGCAACGACACCCACATACGCATATGCACACACGCACACCCACAACACACGCACACACGCACAAGACAAGATACCGCGCAACACCCGCACACACACACACACACACACACACACACAAACACACAACAACACAGACACGCACAACACACAGACACACACACACACACACACACACACACACACACACAGACACACACAAAAAACACAAACACATACACAAATACACGCCACACAAACACCGCGCACACCCGCAAGGCGACACGCGGCACGCACACGCGCACACACACGCACACGCACACCGAACAAGGCGCAATTCACACGCACATACCCACACGCACACACGCACACACGAAACACCACGCACACGACACCGCACACACGCACACACCGACACACACAAGACAAAAGCCGCGCGCGCACTAAACACAGCAACAACACCAAACAACACAAACACACACACAAACACACACACACACCACACACACACACACACACACACACACACACACACACACAACACACAAACACCCACACACAACACACGCGCACACCAGCACCACGCGCCCACGCACAACGCCACACGCACACCGCACACGCACACCGAACACAGGCGCATTCACACACGCACATACGCACACGGACACACGCACACACCACACCGCACACAACACCAAAACACGCGCGCCAACACACAGTCACACACAAGATACACACAAAACACACACACAACACACACACAATACACAAACCCACACACACACACAGACACAGTGAAAGAAAAACAGACACCCAGGCAAGAAACACAGACACAAGGACACAGAACACAGACACAGACACAGACACACAGACACAAACACAAACAACACCAGACACAAACAAGACGCACAGACACACAGACACTCAACACACAGACACACAGACACAGACACACAGACACACAGACATTCAGACACAGACACACAGACACATTGACACACAGACACAAGACACACAGATAAAGACACAAGGCACACAGACACAACACACAGACACACAGACACACAGACAACCAGACACACAGACCCACAGACACACAAACACACAGACACTAGACACAGCCAAGACACTCACATACCCCGCCTGAACGTACGACACCACACACACACACACACACACACACACACACACACACACACACACACAACTGCACACACACGGACACACGAAAACGCACACACCGCCAACACGCACACGCGCACACACACACACACACACACACACACTAGGCACACACACCACACACGCACACACACACGCACACACACAGACACACTGAAAGACAAACATACAGACACTCAGGCACACAGAAACACAGACACACAGACTCACAGATACACAGACACTCAGACACACAGACACACAGACACTCAGACACACAGACACACAGACACACGCACACACACGCGCAAACACGCTCACACGCACATACACAAGCACACGCGCGCACACACGCACACTCGCACGAACACACACACACACACACACTCGCAGGAACACACACACACCGCACACACGCACACACACGCACACACGCACACACGCACGCACGCACACAGGCACACACGCACACACGCACACACGAACACAGGCACACATTGGCACACGCACACACGCAACACGCAAACACGCACACACGCAGACACGCACTCACGCACTCACGCACACAAGCGCACAAAAACACGCGCGCACACACGCACACACGTACGCACACTCACACGCGCGCACACTTACACACACAGTCACACAGAGACACAGAAACATAGACATACTGACACACAGGCACACAAACACACAGACATACAGACACAACGGCACACAGACACACAGAAACACAGACATACAGACACACAGGCACACAGACAAACAGAACACAAACATAGAGACACACGGCACACAGGCACAGACACGCTGACACAAGACACAAGACACAGACACCGCAGACACACAGACACACAGACACACAGACACAGACACACAGACACACAGACACCAGACACAGCACACAGACACACACACACAGACACACAGACAGACAGACACAGACACACAACACACACACACACACACACACACACACACACACACACAAGACACAAGACACAGACACACAGACACAAGACACACAGACATTCAGACACACAGACACACAGACACATTGACACACAGACACACAGACACACAGACACACAGACACACAGATACACAGACACACAGGCACACAGACACACAGACACACAGACACACAGACACACAGACAACCAGACACACAGACCCACAGACACACAAAAACACAGACACTCAGACACAGCCACTCAGACACTCACATACGCCACACGCTCGAACGTACGTGCGCACACACACACACACACACACACACACACACACACACACATACTCGCACACACACGGACACACGCAAAAACGCACACACACGCGCAAACACGCTCACACGCACACACGCACACACACACGCACACACACAGACACACTGAAAGACAAACATACAGACACTCAGGCACACAGAAACACAGACACACAGACTCACAGATACACAGACACTCAGACACACAGACACACAGACGAACAGACACACAGACACTCAGACACACAGACCCACAGACACACAGACACACAGACACACAGACACACAGACACTCAGACACACAGACACACAGACACACGCACACACACGCGCAAACACGCTCACACGCACATACACAGGCACACGCGCACACACGCACACTCGCACGAACACACACACACGCACACACTCGCAGGAACAAACACACACACGCACACACGCACACACACACGCACACACGCACACACGCACGCACGCACACAGGCACACACGCACACGCACGCACGAACACAGGCACACATTGGCACACGAACAAACGCAACACGCAAACACGCACACACGCAGACACGCACTCACGCACACACGCATACAAGCACACAAAAACCCGCGCGCGCACACACGCACTCACGTACGCACACTCACACACGCGCACACTTACACACACAGTCACACAGACACACAGAAACACAGACATACAGACACACAGCAACACAAACACACAGACATACAGACACAACGGCACACAGACACACAGAAACACAGACATACAGACCCACAGGCACACAGGCAAACAGACACACAAACATAGAGACACAACGGCACACAGGCACACAGACACGCCGACACACAGACACACAGACACAGACACGCAGACACACAGACACACAGACACACAGACACACAGACACACAGACACACAGACACAGACACAGACACACAGACACACAAACACACAGACACACAGACAGACAGACACACAGACACACACACACACACACACACACACACACACACACAGACACACAGACACACAGACACACAGACACACAGACACACAGACATTCAGACACACAGACACAAGACACATTGACACACAGACACAAGACACAAGACACATAGACACACAAACACAGACACAGGCACACAACACACAGACACAAGACACAAACACAGACACAAGACACAAGACACAAGACACAAACACAGACACAAGACACAAAACACACAGACACACAGGCACACCACAAGGCACACACATAGACACGCCGCGACGTGACACACACACATACTCGCACACACGGACACACGCAAACACGCACACACACGCGCAAACACGCTCACACACACAGGCACAACACGCAACACACGCACGCCGCGCCACACGCACACTCGCACGAACACACACACAGCACACACCGCACACACGCACACGCACACACGCACCCACGCACACAGACACACGACACAGACACACGAACACAGGCACATTGGACACGCACAACGCAACACCAAACACGCACACGCAGACACGCACTCAGACCACGCACACAAGCGCAAAAAACCGCGCGCACACACACACTACGCACACTCACACGCGCACACACACACAAGTCACAGAGACACAGAAACATAGACATACTGACACACAGGCACACAAACACACAGACATACAGACACAGCGGCACACAGACACACAGAAACACAGACATACAGACACACAGGCACACAGACACACAGACATACAGACACAACGGCACACAGGCACACAGACACACAGACACACAGACACACGGATACACGGACACACGGACACAGACACACAGACACACACACACACACACACACACACACACACAACAAAGACACACAGACACACAGACACACAGACACACAGACACACAGACACAAAGGGACACACATAGCCACAGCCAAACGTCGCACACACACATACTCGCACACAAACGGACACACGCAAACACGCACACACACGCGCAAACACGCTCACACGCACACACACAGGCACACACACGCACACACGCACACACGCACGCACACACAAACTCGCAGGAACACACACACACCCACCACACGCACACCGCCACACACGCCAAATGCGCGACACACCACACTCTACGAACACACACACAAACACACGCACACCGCACACCGCACATACCCACACAGCACACCGCACAGGCACACACAACCAGACACGACACACACACGACACGCACAACACACGCACACTCACGACGCACACACGCACACATGCACACGCACACGCACACACAAACAACCCACACACACACACACAACAACACACACAAATACATACATACATACATACATACATACATACAAATACACATACAAATACATACATACATTAATACAACATACATACATACATACAACATACATACATACATACATTATACATACAACACACACACAACACGCACACGCGCACAGCAAGACGCATAGGACACATACAGACACACGCACACGCACACACGAACACAGGCACGTATTGACGCACGTACACACGCACACTTGCACACACGCACACACGCGCACACGCACACAGGTACACACGCACAAAAGCAAACATAAACACGCACACACGCACACAGGCAACACGCACACAGGCACACATGTAAACACGCACACACGCAACACGCGCATACGCACACACGCACACAAATACGCACTCGCGCGCACACGCGCACACGCACACAAAGACACGCGCGCGCACACAGGAACACCCGCACGCACACACACACACACACAAGACACAGAATACAAGACACGCACAGACACACAACACACACACACACAACACACACACCACAGACACACACACACACACAAACACACACACACACACACACACATATATATACACAAATACACGCCCACGCACACACGCGCACACGCACACACGCACACGCACAGACGAACACAGGCGCACATTCACACACGCACATACGAACACACGCACACACGAACACACGGACACCGACACGCACACGACACACGCAACACTCACCACGCACACACGACACACCACAACGCACAACGCACAACAACCAAAACACGCGCCACACTTACACAAAGTCACACAGACACAAGATACACACAACACACACACACACAAACACACACACACACACACACACACACACACACACAACACACACACACACAAAACACACACACACACAGACAACTGAAAGACAAAATACAAACACCAGGACACAGAAACACAGACACACAGACACATAGATACAGGACAAGGACACAAAGACACAAACACAGACACACAGATACCAAGACACTAGACACAGACACAAGACCAAGACACAAGGCAACAGACACAAGACAACAGACACAAGACACAAGACACAGACACAAGACACACAGACACAAGACACACAGACACAAGACACAAGACACACAGACACACAGACCTAGACACACAAACACAGACAATAGACACACAGACCACAGACACAAGACACAAGACCCAACACACAGACACAAGACACACAGACATAGACACACAGACACACAGACACGCAGGCACAGACACAACACACAAACCAGACACAAACACACTGGCACAAGACACACAGACACAACACAAGAACCACACACACAAATAGACACGCCCAAACACGTACGCACACACATACTCGCACACACACGCAAACACGCACAATAGGCGCAAGCACGCCACACGCACACACAAGGCACACATACGCACACCCACACCCCGCACACCGCCACTCGCACGAACACACAACACAAATGCACACAACACACGCGACACCACACGCACACCACAAAACAACCCTTGCACAACGCACACCGCAACCGCACCGACACACGCGACACGCACGTACACACGCACACACGCACACCCACACACGCTCAAACACACGCACACACCCACGCGCATACACGACACACGCAAGCTCGCACGAACGCACACACCCGCACACCGCACACGCACAGACGCACACAGGCACACAGGCACAACCACACATCCACACCCACCTCCAATATACACACACAACAAAACAAACCACACACACACACACACACACACACACACACACACACAAACACAAGACCCGACACGCACACACGACACAGACACGCACACACGCACACACGCACACGCACAAAAACGCGCGCGCACAAACACAAGACACAGACACAAATACCACACCACACACACACAAACAACACACACACACACACACACACACACAGACAACACACACACACACACACACACACACACACACACACACACACAAAAGACACACTGAAAGACAAACACAGATACTAGGCACACAGAAACCAGACACACAGACACATAGATATACAAATGGACACAGGACACAAGACACAAGACACAGACACAGATACACATAACACCAGACACACAGACACACAGACCACAGACAAAACCGACACAAGACACACAGACACACAGACACAAACAAGACACAGACACACAGACACACAGAACAAGACAAACACAGACACACAGACACACAGACACAGCCACACAGGACACACATACGCCACACGCTCAAACGACCGCACACACACACACACAATACGCACACAAACGGACACACGCAAACACGCACACACACGCGCAAACACGCTCACACGCACACACACAGGCACACGCACACACGCACACACGCACGCACACAAAAGCAGGAACACACACACCCGCACACACCACCACACGCACACGCCACACCACCGCCACACACGCACTTACGAACACACACACACATACAAACACACGACACACGACAACGCACACACAGTACACACGCACATGCGCACACACAATCACCACGACACACGCACACACACACCACACCGCACAACGCACACCACACCACCACGACAACGCACACATGCACACAGACCCAACACAAACAACCCACACACACACACACAACAACAAACAACATAATAATAATAATAATAATAATATAAATACATTAATAAAATTAATACATACATACATACATAATAAATAATAACACAACACAACACCACACACCCACACCAAACAACCCCACAACACGCACACACGCCCGCACAACCGCAAGGACGATTACGCCGACACCCAACCGCACACCGCACACGCCAACGACACAGCACGAACGCACACACGACACACGCACACGCAAACCAAAAACACCACACGCACACAGAACACGCACACAGGCAAACATAACACGCACACCGCAACACGGCAACGCACACAGCACACAAACCGCACCCGCAACACGCGCACGCACACCGCACAACGCCGGCGCACACCCGGCACCCACCACAAAACACCCGCAACACAGACACGCACCACACACACACACACACACAAAACACACAACCCACAACCCACAACACACACACCACACACAAAACACCCCGCCCACCACCACACACCACACCACAACAAAACAACGACACACACGCCAACGCACACACGCAACACGACAACGAACACAGACCACCACACGCACAACGCACACCCAGCACCACACCACACACGCACACACGCACACACGCACACGCACACCCAAAAAAAACGCGCGCCACCAACACGGTCACAAGACACAAGATACACACACAACACACACACACACACACACACACACCACACACAAACACACACAACACACACAACAACACAACACAAAATACAACACACACACACACACAACACACACACACACACAACACACACAACACACACACACACACACACACACACACACAACAACACAACCTGAAAGACAAAATAAAACACTCAGGCACACAGAAAACAGACACACAGACACATAGATACACGGACACACGGACACAAAGACACAAGACACAAGACACAAGAAACAGACACTAGACACAGACACACAGACCAACACACAGGCACCAGACACAGACACAAGACACAGAACACACAGACAAGACACACAAACACAGACACACAGACACAAGACACAGACCCAACACAAACACAGACACACAGACACATAGACACAAACACACAGACACAAGGCACACAGACACACAGACACACAGACACAAAGACACACAGACACACAGACAAAGACACACAGACACACAGACACAGACACACAAACAAAGACACAAGGCACACCACAAGGACACAACCCCACACTACGCCACACACACAATACGCACACAACCAAACACGCACACACCGCGCAAACACGCTCACACACACACACACACACGCACACACGACGCACGCGCACACGCACACTGCACGAACACACACACACCCGCAGGAACACACACATGCACACACACGCACACCGCACACCGCACCACGCACACACACACCGACACCGCACACACGAACACAGGCACATTGGCACACGCACCGCAACACGCAAACACGCACACACGCAGACCGCACTCACGCACCACCACAAGCGCAAAAACACGCGCGACACGACACACGCACACCACACGCGACACTTACACACACACACAGAACACAAAACATAGACAACACACAAGGACACAAACACACAGACATAAGACACAACGGCACACAGACACACAGAAACAAGACATACAGACACACAGGCACACAGACACACAGACACAAGACAAAGACAAAGGCACAAGGCAACAGACACAAGACACAAGACACAGGATACACGGACACCGGACACCCAGACACAAGACACACACACACACACACACACACACACACACACACAACAAACACAGACCCACAGACGCACAGACGCACAGACACACAGACACACAGACACAAACACAGACACAGGACAGACACAGACACACAGACACACAGACACAAGACACAAGACACACAGACACGAGACACAAAGACACACAGACACACAGACACAAGACACACAGACACACAGACACGAACACAGACACAGACACCAGACCAAAGACACAAGACACAAACACATACACAAGACGCACAGACACACAGACACACAGACACACAGACACATACACACAGGCACAGACACAGACACAGACACACAGACACACAGACACACAGACACACAGACACACAGACACACAGACACAGACACAGACACTCAGACACACAGACACACAGACACACAGACACATAGACACACAGACACACAGACACGCAGGCACAGACACACATACACACAGACACGCAGACACACAAACACACTGGCACACAGACACACAGACACACGGACACACAGAGAGCCACACAGACACACACATACGCCACACGCCCAAACGTACGTACGCACACACACATACTCGCACACACACGCAAACACGCACACATAGGCGCAAGCACGCTCACACGCACACACACAGGCACACATACGCACACACACGCACACTCGCGCGCACACACGCGCACTCGCACGAACACACACACACACACACACACACACATATGCACACACACGTACACACACACGCGCACACGCACACACGCACACGCACAAACACGAACACACTTGCACATACGCACACACGCAGACACGCACACGCACACACGCGCACACGCACGTACACACGCACACACGCACACCCACACACGCTCACACTTACACACGCACACACCCACACGCGCATACACGTACACACGCAAGCTCGCACGAACGCACACACACACGCACACTCGCACACACGCACAGACGCACACAGGCACACAGGCACATACGCACACACATCCACACCCACACTCACACATATACACACACACATACATACATACACACACAGACACACATACACACACACACACACACACACACACACACACACACATACACGCATACACACCCACGCGCCCACTCGCAAGCGCGGACGCGCGACCAGGCGCATACGCACACACGCACACGCACACACGGGCACAGGCACACATTCACACACGCACACGCGCACTCCCGCGCACACACACATGCACACACGCACACACACGCACACACGCACACAGGCAACACGCACACACGCACACACGCACACACGCATACACGCACACACGCACACACGCACACACGCACACGCACTCACGCACACACGCACACACGCCACACGCACATACGCTCTCACTCACACGCGCAAACGCGCCCACACGCAGGTTCGCACACAGCACACGCACACTTGCACACACGCACCAACGCACACACGCACACTTGCACACACGCACCAACGCATACACACACATGCACACACGCACACACGCACACACGCACACACACACACACGCACACCCGTACACACGCACACACGCACACACGCACACACGTACACACGCACACACGCACACACGCACACACCCACACACGCACACACGCACACACAGCACACAGGCACATACGCACACACGCACACACGCACGCACGCACACACGCACACACGCACACACTCACACACGTACACACGCACATACATATATATTAAGTCGTAATTTCATGGATATATTATGTTCTGTATTTTACGTAATTGATATTTGAGTAAGGGTTGGAAAAAGAACACATGCTAGGTAAAGCTGATGTTCGCTCGAACTGCTTTTATTGAAGGGGCGTAACGAATAATTTTAAATTTCTTATGCGCACATTTTTTGTTTTTTATTACTTTTGATTCTGGGAGTAATGATTTTTATTTTTGAAATCGGGGGAAATATAGTTAGTGTTAGAGTGTCGACGGAGCCATATCGTTAGGGTTAATTGTATACCTCCATTGTAAACAGTTTGTCTTTAAGGTAATTATTTCGTGCACGTGTTCTTTTCGATTAGCCAACGCTGATTTGTCTTTTCTGTCGGGTGTTAGTTTTAATTTGTTTTTCAAATATTAATCTGTAAATATCAGTCATGCTTTTTGAAGTTAAACCGCGCATGTTAACGATTTGTGTCTGTGATCGTTTAAAGGAATATGTATTCAAGTGTAGGTAGGTATTTCTATATAAATTAAAGCGGCCAGAAAATCACTTTACAAGCCTATATAACCTATTAAAAATCGAACATTGCCTTGCAACTGTATCTTATTCGCACGCAGGCTCATTATGCGAAATCTGCCAAACTAAAGGACAGTCCAGGGGTTCCACACTCTTGGGTTTGTATGAATTAGCATTGTTGTTGGATGTTTATATTTATATTTGAGTAGAAGTAGGCTGGTGAATGCGTACATGATCCCGCTGGTTATTAATTGTAAAGGACAATTGCCAAGTGGGTACTCACACCCGGGTTCAGATAATTATTAGATACCTCGAATTTTATTTTTGTTTTTATTGTTGTATGGATGAATGTGTAACCTGGAGGCGCTGTATTTTTTCTAACGCACTCAAACTTATATAACGGTCACGCTGTTATGATCTATTTATAACTTACACTTGTAAGGCTTTGTTTTAATGCGTTTTTTGTCAGTTTGTTAAGTAGAATTATTTGCTTGTGAACTAATTTCTGTTTATATGAAATTTCTTGTAACTGTACCAATGTTTTTTACGGTTTAGTAGTCTCTAAACAATTGTGTATGTGTAAATTTCTTGGCTATTTTCTTTTGTCCCTGCCTTTACCTTTTATCACCTGTGTAACTTTACTGTTGTTGTATTTTATATGTTCCGTAATTTGCCTTATTATTTTATGTGTTTATTTACTTCAAAACCGGCATGATTGGTTTTAGATGGCCACATGTCTGGTATCACGATTTGTTTCCTGATTATTTATGACACAATTGTGGGTGTGACTACATGGTTTGTTTTATTGTGTTTATGTGTATCTAAACTGTTTTTATTTATTTTTCTCTTAATGCTATAATTTTGTACGCACTTTAACCAGATTTAATGGTGTTTTGTTATATGTTTAACCCTTTCATTGTTTTTTTTTTGTTATTTGATTTATTAATGGTCGTGTGCAATTACTTATTTAGGAATAAAGTGGGTTTTATTGGTGGTTCTTTCCCACAATAGTATATTAACGAGCTGAACCACCATTCCGCAAAGCTTGTTAATTTTAATTTGAGTAGTTTCATTGTTTAACTGCCCCTCATGATGCACCACTTACCTCATCAAGCCTATCTAATTCAAATAGCACTGTGTACCTACCACTAGACCACCACTTTGTTTGATCAGATTTGAGGTTGCGAGTAATTAACTATCAGACTTACAAATAAATTCTAATCTTTTAATTATTATCAGTAAAGTTCATGCAAGGTAATCAATTAATTTGAGTAATAGTAACATTATTGTCAGTAAAGTCAAGAAAAAAATCACTTAGCAATGGTTTTGTTGCCGAATTTCCATTCTTGCAAATAAGTTCGCATTACACTTTGAAGATAGGGTACATGGGGGACGCTACAATATGTAGGTTGTGAGATGAAAACATTTTTGTTACTAAATTTAATGAAATAGTTCTGTGTTTAAATTAATTGGTTTACACCAAAAATATATAACGCCGCATGTGTTCTATGTCTATTTTTTGAATCAATTATTTTATACTTAACTGAGAGGTTAGTTTCAATGAGCAGCTCACAGGGAGTATGATGGTTTAGTAATAAGTTTGCTTGCCAACGAACTTACACTAGCATACCTAGTCTAGAATTGCGATAGTGTTGGTTGACTTATTTCAATATTTTCGTCATACATATTTTTGTAATGAGTAAATTTAGCATAAAAATCCCTAATTATAGTCACTAAACTAAAATAATTTCTGTTAGATTCAACAATACATTACATATTGTATTGCTCCGTTATGATTATGCATTATTAATTTAGAATAAGTTGAATTTAGAATTGCCTTCCACAATGTTCTCTTTTATGAATTTATGGAATTTGTCGTATCACATCAATCTCCTCAACTCACAACTGGAGAATCTAGTTTAAAAAGGAAAGTTTCTCTACTTATGTGCTAAATCTAGATACCACTTACAGATATCATGTACATAAAATACTCAGATTTGGTCAATTAGAATATTTGAACGCAGTTTTATATGATACAGAAGCAAAGACATTTTTGGAACAGCTTAAAGTAAAATAAGTAATTTAATAATAAGATAAGTTACCAACAAAGACACTTGTCAAATATAAAAATCCTTCAGAATTTTAATGGTAACGTTGGGCAAGGTCAGTATTTAATTGAGTATAATTTTTAGAAGAAAATTTGTACTATTAACCTTTTTGTGTTAATTAAAAAATACTTTCTGTTATCAGCAGAATAATTTATGGGTTCGCGACGACATTTCATGAAAAGTATGTTTGGTAAACATATTAACGTTTTTTTTTTAAATATGTACCTACACTTACTGTCATGCACATGTACGTTAGTTTTAAACAAAATGTGAAAAACAAAATGTTCTAAAAATAGAAAAATGTGCCTAACTTATTTTATACTTTGTTAACAATGTTATCTTGCTGTAGTTTAATTACGATTTAAGTTACTATAAAAGGCCTCTTCAATTGTATATAACAAAAAACTTTCACATTGCAAAAGACTGTAGCCATAAGGAAAATTCCTTAATTTTTTTTTTTTTGTATATTATACATATACTACAGAATAATGATGTATTGCTTAGACATTTTGATAAACAAATAGGATCAAACGGAATAATCATTAATGATACGCAAACTCTTAGTAAACAGAAAATGGAACAAGCTTAACTTGATGAAATTTTCAAGCTTTAATATTTCTGAGTCGAGTTTTGAAATTAAGGGTGTAAACCATCTCACTTGTCCGTGATTTTATCAAATATTTGCCGTCATTTCCGAAATTATTTTGAGTGTTTGTTCCTATTTGGTATAATGACGAATTGTATCGAAATTATACGTGTCAAATGTGTTACAAGGAGGACGCAATTGAGTTACTAAAGCCAATTGTTATTTTGGCATAGGAATCAGATTTACAGTAAACTTTAGTGAAGGCCAACACTGAAATTAGCTAGTATCACGGCCTTTTAGATAAACTAGGTGATTGAACTTGCATAGAAAGCAATTAATGTAATCATTGTGGTGACATGTTGATGATTTTATTTATTTCTATTACATTTCTTTAGATTAATGTGCTAGTGTTTTTTAAAGTGTAAACTCATTTCTTATACAGCACCTCGTTTACTCATATTTTAAGTGTTTGTTTTTTTATGAGATTGACTCATTGAATTAACGTCAACATTTTGTATTGAAGTAAAGTAATTACGTTCGAAATCTATTGATTAGTGAATTATAACGTAACTTTTAAAGGTTGACGAATTAGTGCCTTACTTTTATGAATTTGAGCGCATTTTACTGCGGGTGAGGAATTTAGTTTCAAGTGGTTGTAAACCGAAATAAGGTGAGTTCGTTTTTGAAGTGAAAGATCATTGAAAATTCAGATTATTGAATAAAGTAGCGTAACAACTGATCAGATTAGCTATTGATTGTTTTGCGGCACGCAATTATTTTAGAGAAGCGTGGGATAATATTTGTAGCCTTTCAGGTTAGCGAAGATCTGGTGGTCCCAGGGCCATCTGTAATTACGTACAAGTAAGCGAGTTATTTGAGTATTTATGCGAGCTGTAAACTGGCGTAGTTACGCATTTCAACCCCGATTGTGTTATTTCAAATACTCTGGCGCCATTTCCTGTTTTTATGTCAATTTCAACCCCTATTTTGCCTTATGATTGGTAAACTATCCTATTGAGCGCAAAAGTTAGTACACCGAACCCACTCCGACCACTGAGCAGTCCAGCAATATCTAATTTTACCTGTTACCCCGTTTTACTGGCAGTTTATACCGTAACAACAAATAAAGCTTTTAACACAATCCAATTTCCAATTTTTGTTTTTCCCGTTGATGATCTTTTAAAAGGTAGTTTTCTAATAAGTAATGTTATGTTTAAACCCTTTTAAATATCTGTGATCTTTTCGAAACAAAGTAACAAAAATTGTTACTTCCTACAATACATCTTTAATATTTATGCATCTGTTATATATAAGACGTTTATGCTACTCTAAAAATTTTTATTAGCAGTTTGATTATAGCTGATCTTATACAAAGGGTGTAATAATATGTACTTATTTTAATGTGTGATTCTTGGATAAGTATAAAAGTCTAAAAGTGCACATAAATGTGTACTAAATCACTTGGTTTTCAGTATACAAGGTAATGAAGTTTTATTTTTTGGGATTTCATCAAAAGTTTCGAAAAGATTTTACAACAAAGTTAGTACAAATTGTTACCATATAGGTACATTTTGCTCTAGATACTTTTTTATTTGTTGTTTTTTTTACAATGTTGCCTGTTTTCGTTATGAACGTATAGAAAAGAGGTTGCATGTTTGTCCTAAAAAAATTAAAATTAAAATTATTTCATTTCTTTTAATTTAAGTTAGCATCTAGCTGTCTGTTAACCTCTGTCTGTCATGAAGTTTTAACCGTCTGTTTGACATAGATTACTGTTTTTGTTTTTACAATGTTGCCTATTTTCGTAATGAACTTGTTATAAAAGAGGTTACATAATTATCCTAAAAAAAATTTGTTAAAATTATTTCATTTCTTTTAATTTCCATTTTGTAGGTTGGAAGGTCGTGTGGTGTTCCATACCAGATATTTTTATTTATAGTCGGGCCGTCGAGAGGTGTCTTATGACTCATCTTTTAGTAAAACATGGTTTAAGATTTTAAAAACGTACGTCGTTATTGGTTCATATAGTTAGTAATTTTGAATACCAACAAAACATCCTCAATGTTTCTAGGTTATTTTCAAATTTAAGCCGCGCTGTCAAATTTAAATAGTAAAAATTGTTAGCGTACCTGGATAATGGAAGTTAAAGGTAAACTTGGCCCCCCGTTATCGCGTTCCATCTAGAAATTACTGGAGGCTTTTCAAAGATTTACCTTTTAATGACATCATTATTTGCTGCAAAATAAATAAATACATTTAATCAATTGGAAATACATTTTGCATTATAAACTTACCTCGTAATAGTGAATATTAATAATAATAGTTTTGAAAAAAACTGTTGTTTCCAAATGCAATGAAAACTAATAAATTACGAAGCGAAAGATGAATTATTATAACTACAAAACACGATGCGATTATACAAAACGAAATACGAAGAATAATTTGAGGTTAAATAGCCAAGAAGACATCTGACAGCGTCATGCGCATTGACTTTAGAATCGACATCGTTTTTAAGTCCTGCATTTAAAATATATATATATATATATATATATATATATATATATATATATATATATATATATATATATCAGACGTATATTATATAACCCGTCTTTCTTTAGTGGGAGCTTCGCACTAAGATAAAGGGAAACAGATGCATTTGACAGTAATAATTATATCCTCATTCTCGAGTCCGCCGTGAGACACCTCTCCCCGGCGCTACTTTAAGATTATTACTTATTACAAGACAAGGCAACACTGATATCAAGAGATCCATGTAATCATAACTGTGGGCCTCCACCATTTTGGTAAATTGAACACCATAGTGCATGAACTACATTTGCTGACGGAAAAGGAGTTGAACGTTTCAAATAACATTTATCTTTAAGAAAACACGATGAGTATTCCGTTAAAGCACCTTGGCAAAAAAAAAGATCCTAGTGAATTATTTCTAATGACTGATTAGTATGAAAATGACTGTTTCTAGAGAAAACCACTTTATGCGTAAACAGAATTTTTGGTTGAATTTCAGAACTTCCTGCAGCCTTTTAGAGATACCAGGGAATAAAGTATATGGATATTGGGATCTGGTGAAAGAGATGCTTAAACTCTGTAGATGATTGGGGCACCATGCAGAACAGTTGAAATTACCAGTACCAATCTGCAGCAGATAATTTTTTCAAATTTTCGTGTTTTATTTTCTGGACAATCTTCGATTTTTTGTAGCACAGTTTCTCAGTATTTGGTGTACTAACACTATGCGGTTTTCCCCTCAGGGTACTACGCTTAATACTAGCGTATTAACACAAACAAGCATGAATGTTTGTAAATAATCTGAAATTTGGGACAACACGATTAGGACACCTCTCTTGATAAATACAGCTGGTATTTTAGAGCTACCATTTGCAGCACCATAAAAAATGTATATAGGTCTTCTCGCCATTATAAAAAATAGTGGTTTTTGAAGAAAGAATAGAAAGTTGAATTTTTTTTGGCAAATTCTGAAAACACCAGATAAGGCTCTACTACCCAAATTTCCTTAAAGTTTAAAATACGATAATTTCAAATACTTATTTCTGTATGATTTTTTCAATCATGCATTGGAAGATAAATTATACACAACGTACCCGTTTCGATAACAATTACAATTATCGTTAGTGGAAATGATAAATGTAACTATTAATTAAAGTATCATACAAATTCATAAAATATGAAAACCCAACAATTAGGGGTGTATTATCAAGTTAATGATATGGAAACTTAATCAAAGTAAACTTGATATTATGTTTGTTTCCGTCGTGAAGCTATTTAAATGTGTATACATCCAAAACTTAAACAGAAAAGAAGAAACTACCCGACTAAATAACTTTTGGGATCATGTAATTAAAAAGAACTAGGTTTTGTGCTGCTTTTTTCTTAGACCTCGAAGTAAATGCTTTACCAATTAAGTATGTGAAGTTATCACAGCAGTGCATCGATTTTACACACACACACACACACACACACACACACACACACACACACACACTCACACTCACACACTCACACACTCACACGCTCACACGCTCACACATTCACACGCTTACACGCTCACACGCTTACACGTTCACACGCTCACATGCTCACACGCTCACACACTCACACACACACACACACACACACACACCCTCACACTCCTCACACTCACCACTCCACACACCTCACACACTCACACACTCACACACTCACACACTCACACCATCACACTCACACACACTCACACACTCAACACCTCACATCTATCACACACTACACATGCACACTACACACTCACACACTCACACTACTCACACACTCACCACACTCACACACCTCACACACTCACTACACTCACACACCACACATCACACACTCACACTCAATCTCACACTGCACATCACACACTCACTACACTCACACACTCACACCTCACACTCACACACACACACACACTCACACACTCACACACTCACACACCTCACAACACTCACACACAGTCACACCTCACACTCACACCTCACACACTCATCACACTCCACACACTCGCACACTCCACCACTCACACTCACACACTCACACATGCACACTCACACTACTGCACACCTGCACACTTAGCACACTCCCACACTCACATCACACACTCACACTCACACTCACACACTCACCCACACTCACACACTCACACTCACACACTCACACACTCACACAACTGCACACCTGCACACTCCACACTCACACTACCATCACACACCTCACACACTCCACCCCACTCACACTCACACATCCACATCCACACTCACACACTCACACACTCACACACTCACACTCACACCTCACACTCACACACTCACACTCACACTCACATCACACTCACACTCTCACACTCACACCCACACCTCACAACTCCACACACTCACACACCACACACTCACACACTCACACACTCACACCTCACATCACACCTCACACATCCACACTCACACTCACACACTCACATCACTCACACACTCACACACTCACACACCACACACTCACACACTCACACTCACACACTCACACACTCACACCACTCACACACTCCACACACTCACACACTCACACTCACACTCACACACTCACACACTCACACTCACACACTCACACACTCACACACTCACACACCATCACACACTCACACCTCACACTCACACACTCACACACTCACACACTCACACACTCACACACTCACACTCCCACACTCACACCACCTCACACACTCACACACTCACACTCACACACTCACACACTCACACACTCACACTCACACACCTCACACACCCACACTCACACACTCACACCCACACACTCCCCACTCACCACCCACACTCCCTCCACACACACTCACACCCACACTCCACCTCACACACTCACACCTCCACACACTCACACTCACACACTCCACACACTCCACACTCACCTCACACCTCCACCTCACACTCACCACCTCCACACACTCCACACTCACACACTCACACACTCACATCACCACACACTCACACTCACACACTCACACACTCACACACACTCCACACACTCACACACTCACACTCACACACTCCACACTCACACACTCACACACTCACACACTCCACACTCACACACTCACACTCACACTACCTCACACTCACACACTCACCACCTCACACCTCCACTCCACACACTCCACACCTCACCTCACACCCTCACCTCCCCTCACACTCCCACACTCACTCACACCTCACACACTCACTCACACTCACACACTCACACACTCACACACTCACCACACCTCACACCTCACACTCACACTCCACACACTCACACACTCACACACTCCACACTCACACTCACATCACACATCACACACTCACACTCCCACACTCACACACTCACACCACACTCACCTCCACACTCACACTCACACACTCACACACTCACACACTCACACACTCCACACCTCCACACTCCCCTCACACATCACACTCCACACTCCACACCTCCACACTCACACACTCACACACTCACACACTCACCTCACACTCACACATCCTCACACACCACACTCACACACTCACACCTCCACACTCCACACTCACACACTCACACACCCACTCACACACTCACACACTCACACTCACACTCCACACTCCACACTCACACACTCACACACTCACACACTCACACACTCACACATCCACACTCACCTCACACACTCACACACTCACACACACTCACACACTCACACTCACACACTCACACACACACTCACCTCACACTCACACACTCACACTCACACCTCACACTCACACACTCCACACTCACACTCACTCACACCTCACTCAACACTCACACACTCCACACTCACACCACCTCACACACTCCCACACTCACACACTCACACACTCACACCTCACACACACTCACCTCACACACTCACACACTCACACACTCACACACTCACACACTCACATCCACCTCACACACTCACACTACACACACACACTCACACACTCACACACTCACACACTCACACACTCACACATCACACACACACTCACCACACTCACACTACCTCCACACTCACACACTCACACAACACACTCACACACTCACACACTCACACACCACACACTCCTCACACACACACTCACACCTCACACTCACACACCACTCACTCACACTCACACACTCACACACCACACACACATCACACTCACACTCACATCACACACACACACACACACCACTCACACATCACACCACACACTCACACTCACCTCACCTCACACCTCACACACTCACACACCTCACACTCACACACTCACACACACACACACTCACACACCTCACACACTCACACACTCACACACTACCCACACACTCACCTCACACTCACACACACACTCACACACTCACACTCCACACACACACACACACACTCACACCACACACACACACCACACACACCACACTCACTCACACACTCACACACTCACACACTCACACACTACACACACCACACACACTCACACACTCACACACTCACACAGGTTTAAAAATTCTACATAAATAGCCTCATATACGGTCAACCACAAAATTGATGTTCATCGAGCTGGAATAAGACTAGTTCACACCATGAGTTAACGCTACGGACATGCTGATTATCGACTTCCCTAACCTAACGAGTATTTCATAATGATCAGCAGTGAGCATTGTGATGATACCTGTCCGCCAGATTCCTACATAAATCAACACGTCCAACGAATTGCATTGTTAAATTCAACTTTTCCACGCAATAACTAGTTAGAATTGTTCGACTTACTATTCCTGCATAGCACTCCAAGTAGCTAATACTTATGTGTTTGTATTTGCGGTTGTGTGTCTGCGTTGTGTAGTCTGTGAAATTGATGGTGTAGTGTTGTGTATGTGTGTAGTGTGTGTGTGTGTGTGTGTTAATTGTGATGTGTGATATATGTAAGATGTGATGTGTACATGTTATGTGATATGTATGTGTGAGTAGTGTGTGATAGTGTCTGATATTTATATGTAGTGTGATGTATGTGTAATTTGTATTGTTAGTGTACAATAGTGTGTGTATGTGTTGAGTGTTTAATAGTAGTGTTGATAATGTGTGTAGTGTGTGTGTGTGTGTGTGGTGTGTAGTGTGTGTGTAGTGTGATGTGTGATAGTGTAAGTGTGTAGTGTATGATGTGTGTGTGTGTGTGTGTTGTGTGTGGTGTGTGTGTGTGTGTGTGTGTGTGTGTGTGTGTGTGTGTGTGTGTGTGTGTGTGTGTGTGTGTGTTGTGTGATGTGTGTGTGTGTGTGTGTGTGTGTGTGTGATGTGAGTGTGATTCATGGTAAGAACGATGTGTGATGATGTTTGTGTAACCGTATCAGAGACCTGTGTCTGTGTACGTGTCACACAAGTGTGTGAACTGAATGTAGAATGACAATAGATATACACACGCACAAACCCAGACACCATAACCCACACACGCACGATCAGCTACTTGACGTAGTAAAGCTGTGTAATGAGCTGGATAACCATTTTGCTTCAGCCAGAAATGTACCTAGTACAATATTTATGATCGTAACGTTTAAAGATTTGATGTAAATGTACCCAAAGAAGTCACGTCCTGCGAATTGGTATCCGATAAGTTCATACCAAGTGATTATCAACATCCCTAACTTAATGAGGATTTCTTAATAATCAGTAGTGAGCATTGCGAAGATATACTCTTCCCCGAGACTCGCGCATAGCTCCATCCTTCCAAGACTAATTGAACAAAATATCTTCTAGTTAAAAATCTTCATCTAGTGTGACCCATTGCAGAATATAGCTCAGTGTTGAGGAATAACACCCAATACGGCAAGAATATCAGCTGTTCCTTTATTTTGTACCTTGAGAGTGATACGTGTGTTTCGGAAATCTTTCAGCGTACAAACGCTCTACAGTCCGATAATTTGCTCCACGTTCGCCCAAAATCATAAGCTTGTTGAACCCTCTTCACGACAATAAATTAAAGGTTAAACAATGTGCAGTGTTTTCGCTGTTACTTTATTAATAAACTGTGAATAAATGGAAAATCCATAGAAACTTTCAATTGCGGTAAGAAACACAAAAAAGGAAAAAATACGCGTTTTGTCTAATTAATAAGATTGTGTGTAAATCGTTCCAAAAAATAGAATTGACCTTTAAATGGTAAAATCTTTTGTCACCAAGGTCAAATAAAGGTCATCTTCGGTTGTATCCCTACAGTCCATAAAATATGTGTTAGAAACTACGTCAAGTTGTGCCGCGTCTTCAACATATGTTATAACAAATAAAGAAAATTACTTAGTGTTGTGTTGTTATTGTTACAAAGGTAAATTGCACCACGGTCCAGCTCAGTTAGGCACAAACTTATAAAACTTACTGAAATTGAGAACTCATTCATCAGGTGTGAGGAAAGCAGAGATTTTTTCATAGATGTAATTAGTATTAGCATTTGTTTTATTGGGCACCACTCAGTTTCTAGGTTTAATAATTAAAATACAACAAAAATTGAGAAAGGTTGCATCTCAAAGCATAATAGGTAATCTGAATAAGCACTAAACAACTGTATTTATATGTATATTTAATAAATCAAAATGTCTGATTAAGATCTGAATAAAATAACTAAAACGATACTTCTTGTACGGCCTTACTACAATCTTAAAATTACTAAATTAAACACTGTAGATAAGCTTACAATCTATGTTTACTTAAAATTCAAAATGCGATCTATTCAACAAATAATGAAACGTGTATTGACCTATGTCAACCAATTACAGTTGTGATTGGTTATGAAGTCAAACGTTTTTATTTCAGGAGCAGGACTCGGCTGTTCCTTTTTTGAACCGTATCAAAATAACACCAACTGATTTGTTATTTACTTAACTGCACTAAAAGGGTAAGTACTTACTTGTACAAAATAAATATTTTAATCTCGTCTTAAACGAACTGTAGCTTGAGAACTTTCATTTCCAATTCCAAGACAAATATACGATAATGTAAAGGTAATTTCCATTTGTAATTAACGTACAAATAAACGAAACAGAGACATATAGGTAGGCACTATAAGTTTCATCTGTCTTCAACATAAAAATTTGACGCACGGTAGCATATGGTAACATTCTATAATTGGCACAAAATGTTGACCCTACAATAATGGAAAGATATAACGACGAACGCAAAATACGTATAACAGCATATATGATTTATGCAAAACACAGGTATCTCCATTTATGTTCATAAAGATGACATTGCATTATCTCGCCATTTTTACAAAGTACTGTTCGTGACGTCATACAAAGCTCCTCAACGATACGTAACATTACAAAATAAAAGCTTTTTCTTAAGATAAGGGTTTTCTTGTTCCTTTCTTATTCCCTATTCTTATTCCTTATTCTTATTCCGTATTCTTATTCCTTATTCTTATTCTACATACCTTATAAAAGGGAAGCAAAACTTAAAGAAGATAACGTCTGAACTGCACGGCATAATAAACGGAAATGCATAAGCATGTTAAATTCACGTTGCGCATACAACTAAAATTGGATGTCTAAAATATGCACAGGGACGTTCGTAATTAATTAAATTTAATTACTGAACGAAAAAAGAAATGCTTAAAAATACTAATGTAATGTAAATATACTTATCAATAATAATGCAAATTTCGAAATTTAAATTAAGGTAACGACAGACAAGAATTGGCACGTTACAATATTGCTGATATGAACATACCTGTTAACATCTAAAACTGCCTACAAGTGCGAATTTTAATTAAAGGAAGGAAGATTTACTACTTTTTTTGACTCAACCAATAGGGTAGAAAGTAAGGTACAAAAGTTTTTTCATATTACGAATGCCAAAGTACTCGTGGCGATTTTCGTCACAACAACTACGAGTGATTCTGACTGACAAAAATTACCAAAAGATTCTTACCACGAATTGGATTCAGCAGGACAATCTAAAGAAAATGCAGGAAAATTGAAAACAAAACGAAGAAAGGCCCAAAATTGTTTATTGTAATTGTGTTATAAATAATAATTATTATTAATACAGTTCATTGTTGAATTCTTTACCTTTCTTCTCACCTGTATTCAAAACAAACAAAAAACATCGTTTGCAATCTGTCCGTATGTATGTGTTTCTTACATTATAATTTTTTTCTAAGCAGCCATTAAAGGTAGAAAGTTCAAATTGTCAACATATGCTATACTAGTAAGTACCTCTAACATAAAGGCAATTTAAATTTGATTTTGCAACAAAATTCAAAATGGCGGCTTGTTAAAAACTTTAATGTTGGTTTTCAAACCTTACGGATCACTTTACAACAAATGTTATAACCGTATTGTAAAAAAACAATCTGGATCAGATAAGTGATTTATTGCTTTGTTTATTTTTGACAAGATATCATTGTTTACTTTCATTTGTATCGAACATTGTTTATTGATAGTGTTCTTATCCCATTTAAGATGTTAGGTTATCCATTTCACCATCACGCTGACATGATATTTATGTATGGAAAATCTAACGGTAATATTGGTCTAGCAGCCCGTCTGTATTACGAATCATTTCCAAACCGACAACAACCCACCCACTCAACATTTGCTGCTGTTTTCAACCGACTTAAGCAGACTGCAACTTCATTACCTTCCACCGCAGACCGAGGTGTACGCAGACAACGTAGAACTCCTGATTTGGAAGACATCTTACAATGAGTCGAAGAATATCCAGGTGTAAGTACCCGACCGTTAGAAGCAATACTCAACGTAGACCACATGACAGTATGGTGAGTTCTACACGAACAGTTGTTATATCCATATCATGCTAACTATCCATTGCGTCTGCAGTTTTGCCAATGGTTTTATCGACAGATGAAGCCTGTTTTAATCGAGATGGAATAACGAACTACCACAATACGCATCAATGGGCTCATGAAAACCCACACGCCACTCGTGAAGGGAGATATTAGCACCAGTTTAAAATAAATGTTTGGGTAGGCATCATTGCAGACTGTTGTATTACCTGGCAGACTAAATGGAGCAAACTGCATACATTTTTAGAACACGATTTGCCAGGAATTTTAGACGAAGTCCCTTTAGGTGTGAGAGTAAATTGTTGGTTCATGCATGATGGAGCTCCCCCGCATTTTGATTGGACGTCAGGCTCTGTCTGGACCAAACTTACGGTGAATAGGCAGAGGAGGACCTGTATCATGGCCACCTCGGTGGTCTGATCAGAATCCAATTGATTTCTTTGTTTGGGGTCATTTAAAAACTCTAGTTTATGAAAGAGCTGTTAACACCAGAGATGACCTTTTACAGCGTATGACCGCGCGAGTGCGCGCGTGCGCGTGTGCGCGTGTGCGCGTGTGCGCGCGTGCGCGTGCGCGAGTGCGCGCGGGCGCGCGTGTGCGCGTGTGCGCGCGTGTGCGCGTGTGCGCGTGTGCGCGTGTGCGCGTGCGCGTGTGCACGTGCGCGTGTGCCGGTGCGCGTGTCGCGTGTGCGTGCGTGCGTGCGTTCGTTCGTTCGTGCGTGCGTGCGTGCGTGCGTTCGTTCGTGCGTGCGTGCGTGCGTGCGCGCGTGCGTGCGTGCGCTGCGTCGTGGGCGTGCGTGCGTGCGCGCGTGCGTGCGTGCGTGCGTGCGTGTGTGTGTACAGGGTGAGTTTTTAGTACGTATTTGCTGCTTTTGTATAGATATTTTAAAATGAGAGTTTTCATTATCGTAATGGTGATAAATTCTACGCTTTGGTTGAGATGTGTTAGAGAAAGTACACTCACCAGTAAATAATGCATATCTTGAAAATAATTGATATTCGTGTATTTTAGTCAGCACCCAGTTACAAAATTTGATACAGTTTTGATAATCCTGTTCAGTAAGTTTTTGTTCATAGTCAGGATGATTGTTATGGCACTTATGTTTACGCAATATTTTAACTACTGAAGTCTGAGAGATATCCAAGATAGCACTAGCTTGTCTAGTACTAATATTAGAATTTTCAACTACTGCATTAACTACATCAAATTGCCTAGCTTCAGCATTAGTTTTCCCTTGCTGTGAGTTCTTCTTATAATTAGCATTAGCAGTAAGTTCAAAACGCTACTTAAGTTTTTCAAAACATTTAACGTGACATTTTCTTCACTCAGGGTATCGCGTACCATGAACTCTGCACGCCAATAAACAATTTCTATCACATTCTTCTAATAAATAAGTCAAATCAACTAATTCTTGAGTAGAATAATTCCTATTAACGTTTTATACGAGGTAATATAAAAAAATCAGGACTCCGAAACAGTTTGAAGCAATAGGGGTGCCCCATATTTCAATTCCAATTTGCAAATGTTGCCCAAAGATCGTGAAAACCATGATAGGCTATATAAACTGAGACCTGTTATAGACGCACTTTTCTTAAAATTTCAAAGCATTCCTTTAGAATAAAAATTAGCAGTGGACGAGCAGTTATGTCCAACAAGGTGAGGCACTGCTTGAACCAGTTTTAGGTAGCGGACCGCAAAAATTTTATTATTACAATAAACATGTTCAAATCGCAATTGTTACCGCGATAGAAGGATTAACGGTGTTTGATATATTTTATAATATATTAAGTCGTAATTTGATAATGTTTTCTGGATATTTTATTTTCTGTATTTTAGGTAATTGATATTTGAGTAAGGGTTGAAAAAAACACATGTTAGGATAGAAACAGATGTTCGATCGAACTGCCTTTGTTGAGGTGGTGAAAATAATCTCTGAAAGTCGTTGTATGCACATTCTTGTGGTAAAACCTTCACAAATGTAATAATAAATTGTGTCGGTACAGACCGCAATCAAAAGATATCTTTGTGGGTACGTTGAAACTTGAGACCTTAATGTAGCGCTTGTTACGGACGAATGCGTATTTTTAAAATAAGAATGTCGTGCAATAATTAATATAAAACGGTTCCAACGTAAATTAATGTTTCTTGCTTTTTTTAATGTCGAAAGACGGGGGTTGATTTTCGGGAGTAGACATGGTTAGTTGGAAACAAGAGGGGAAGGCAGTTGCTGTTTCGTTTGGCGTATGTTTTAATGTAAATTTTTCCAAAACTTAATATATAATTAATCGTCGAGGCGCCGAGTTTTAAACCGCACATCTTAACTCGTCGTGTTGGTGGTAAAGTGTTTAACTAAAGGGAATATATCCAAGTGTAAGTAGGTATTTTTGTATAAATTAAGGCTGGCAGCAAATAATTTTACAAGCGTATGTAACGTATTAAAAATCGAGTGTTGCCATGCAAAGTAATATCATTCGCGCGTGGGCTCGTCAAGCTAAGATCTGCTAAAATAAAAGACAGTACAGGGGTCCGTCACTCTTGTATTTGTGTGAATTAGCATTGTTGTTTGTTGTTTATATTTATATTTGTTTAGAGGTGAGGCGTGGGCGAACGGGTACAGGATACCGCTTTGGTTATTAATTGTAATGTGCAATTGCCGAATGAGTACATACTCCCGGGTCCAAATGACCATTAAACAACTCAAATGTTATTTTAATTGTTTTTATTGTTGTGCAGATGAATGTGTAACCTGAGAAAGGGGCGCTGTATTTTTCTAACACACTCAAACTTATATATCGGTCACGATGTTATGATCTATTTATAACTTACCCTTGTAAGGCTTTGTTTAATGAGTTTTTTGTGCCAGTTTGTTAAGTAGAATTGTTTGCCTGTGAACTAATTTCCCTTTATATGTAATTTATTGCAACTGTACGTATGTGTTTTGTGCTTTAGTAGTCACTAAACAATTGTGTATGTGTAAACTCCTTGTCTATTTTCTTTTGTCCTTACCTTTACCTTATCACCTGTGCAATTTTACTGTTATTGTATTTTATATGTACCGTAATTGCCTTATTGTTTTATATGCTTATTTACTTAAAGACCGGCATGATTGGTTTTAAAGGGCCACATGTTTGGTATTACGATTTTTATCCTGATGATTTATGACACAATTGTGGGTGTGACTACATGGGTTTTTTTATTGTGTTTATGTGTAACTAAACTGCTTTTTATTCATTTTTTCTCTTAATGTTATAATTTTGTACGCACTTTAACCTAATTGAATGGTGTTTTGTTATATAATTAATCCTTTCATTGTTTTTTTTGTGTTATTTGATTTATTAATGTACTTGTGCAATTACTTATTATAAAAAGTGGGTTTTATTGGTGGTTCTTTTCCACAATAGTATATTAACGGGCTGAACCACCATTGGACAAAGCTCGTTAATTTTAATTTGAGCAGTTTCATTGTTTACCTGCCCCACATGATGCAACACTTACCTCATTCAGCCTATCTCAGTCCAATATCACAACGTACCTACCACTACACGGCCACTTCATTTGATCAGATTCGAGGTTTGCGAATAATTAAATATCAGACTTGTAAACAAATTCTAATCTTTTAATTATTGTCAGTAAAGTCCATGTAAGGCAAGCAATTAATTTGAGTAATAGTAACATTATTGTCAGTAAAGTCAAGATAGATCACTTAGCGATTATTTTGTTCTTAAATTTGCATTATGGCGAATCTGTTCAAATTACATTTTTCGAGATAGGGTACCTGGGGTACGCTACACAGTATATGCCTAAAAAACCCCTTAAGTAGGGCTATACCTTCTTTGTTCTTGTGGTGTGTGATATGTTCTATTTTATTATCGTTTTCCTGTAATCATTTAACCCATAACTACCTTGATTTCTCCTATAGATGTATTTACTATCCTAATTTTACATTTTTGAATTCTTATCATCTATCGTGCATTCCAAAGGGAGATAAGGATAACAATTTGTTAGAAATAATTTGGTATCCTTGAAAATAAAATTGTGCTAATAAAAGTGTTGTATGCAATTTTTCATATTCGTTTCTGTTGGATTTTAGCTGCGCACAAATTTATATTGTTGTTAATTGGTTTAAAGTCAAAGCAAATGCGATAAATTTCGAAATTTTAAAGCACTACACTAAAAGGTCACGAACAACCAGGTCAAAATTGTTATAATTATCTGTCTCGATGACCCATTATCATTGCTTTGTTTCAGGTCTTTTCATTCTTTTCCCCTTTTCCTTCCATCCTCTACTTATTACTATATTCTTAAATCTACTTTCCCATGTACCTTCCTCTACGATTCTTTAATTCCTTCTCGATACCTTGTGTCATATATTCTTGCCTTTCCCTTCTTCCTCCAACTAGTTAATATCATTCACCTGCATCACCACCATTCTTCATATTACACTCTGTTCGAAGGCCAGCTGTACCTACAAACACATCTCGCAGCATTCAAGGATATATGACCACAGTACGCACCTTAGGCAAGTTACCAGCATCAAGGTCAGGCTACTTATATTAATCTAATAATTCACCATCCAAGTAGTCAACATATAGTATGTTCCATTATTAGACAGCAACTTCGTCTCACTGAAAAATTTATATTAAACAATGACCTTATCAAATCATTTCACCTTTCGCACAAGACCATCATATCATTATAAAAACAAAAAAAAATCATATTGTCGTTTTATGTCATTTTCATTGACTTGCGTCGTAAATCACGTGAAATTTAAAATTGTTCTCATTTACCGATTAGTTATCATACTCACTTACCATTTCATTGTTCATCGACTTGACACATTTTTATACGTAATTTCAATTTGTATATTTATATTTGACCTACATAAAATCTGTTTATACTTCTTAACTACTATCACTACATACAGGTTAGGCCGTAATTAACTGTAACGACGCAGAGAAGGTAAAAATATTTTTTTATTAAGTATTGCATTACTTACACAGGGAGCTGGACAAGGTCGTTATTTTATATATTTCATTTTGCTACAGTGTGATTTAAACACCAGTATAGGAACTTGAGTACTCACATTCCTCACTTCACTTACCCAATTAAATACGGGCATCTTTGGAATTTGCAATTGGTAGCATTATTATTACTATTAGGTAAACATTTACCCTTGTGGAGTTAATACCGAGTATTTAATTAACGTAAAGTAAATATAAAATTCAACAACAAACATAAACTTTAAATATCAACTCCATCGACATCACATTAAATTCATTGACTCGAGCATCGTTTTCCTTGTTTTATTATTTTGGTTTCAAGCCCTTACTCACCCCAAGAGTACTAGCTGGAGGAAAGTAAAATAAATATTCTAAGCTACCCACCACCATAAGCATTAAAATTTAAACTATTTAAAACTACACGAATTAGACCCACTACCTCTTATAAACTAATTAAACCCACCACCTTTTAAAGCTAGAAATATAAAACTAAGTGGTCCCGCCAAATTCGGCAGGTCACAGTATCAGTGGATTACATTCTTATAATTTTAAAGTATATTCTGACTCGTTAGGATGGTTGGACAGTCCCATTGGCCCATTTACACCAAGGCTAGAGAACGGTGCAATTTTTCTACATGCAAATGTTGTTCCCAAATAAAGTGCAGCAAACGTGGGGTGTATTTGTACCTAAACTAAAACAATATATATTTTTTAATTCTATAGAAATTGATACACATTGATAACTACGATCTTAGTTAATAAATACACTTTGTCCTAAATTTGGTACAATCGCTAGATTCCAATTAAAAAAACTTAGATTTTTGTCAACATTTTTCATAGTTTCTTTTCAAACTAATGTTTAAAAAAAATGCGAATTGTAGGGTTAAAATTAATTTCTGGTTGTGCTTTTTTATAAATAATTATGTACCTTTTAATTTTAATTTTAATTTTTAAAATAATGTGTGTTGTAACAATTCTACAACTTGATAAACTTAATTTTTTTCGAGAAGTAAATATTTAACCAACAATCTGTTAATGACCTGAAATTCAAAATAAAACACTAAACATCTCGTTAAAATTATTTAACGATTTAAAATCATATTATATTCTTCTTTATATTAGAACCAAGTATTTCAAATTACAGGATTGTGAAAAAACTAAAATAACGTTAAAACGGTTTAATGGCTTCCTTTGCCACTCAACCCACTTTCGTATTCTGTCCAGAGACGGGCAAACACAAATATATTTAATTACAATTGAAACTACATAGCAATATGAACATACTTAAGCGCATACCTTAAATATTAACAAAAAAAAAAAACAGTAATAATAAAGTAATTCAAATTGTTTTTTGTTTTACTATGGCAAAAGTTGAAACTTTAAGTTTCCCCAAACTTGTAAAGCTTGCTTCTACACATGTAAGTGTACCGCGATTAACACGATCTGCTCGTGTATGCCTGAATGCCTATGTGCTTGTGTGACACGACTTGCTTAGCATTCGGGAGGTAATGGGTTCGATTCCCTTTACCGCCTACCTTGTATGAGGTTTTTTCAGGTGGTAGTATTTTCGCCCTCAGAACCCTAACTCATTTGCTTCCGATCCTATAGTGACCACACCCATCCTTAATCCCACCATGCATATATACGTAATGTGTATATGTATGCTGGGAATCCATGATTGTGGCTGAAGGAGCTCGGAAAGCTAGAGTGGCCCGCCCTCCCCTTGGAGAGGGAATGAAATAGGTGGCCTTTTCCTTTTTTTTCCTGTGTGCTTGTGTACGTGTATGCGTGTAAGCGTGTGTGTTTGTACTCCGGACGCAATACCTCAAAAACTTAAAAAGTGATTGCACTGAAATATGTTTTAAATGTCGAGGTCTCCCAATGATTTTTGATGGGTAAGTGCTGAGAGGAGTAAGTAATTTTTCTTTCGGTCACAATGAGTAAAACACTTGTACAGTGTCTGCATTCCTATTAGACGTGTGCGTATGACCTATATATCCAGAACTCAGTGAAATTCGGTGACGATGGGTGTAGAGATTAAATTTAATAAAAATAATTACATAATAATTGTAAGTGGGGAAGTTTTTTGTGTCTTCTAAGCTAAAGTTTTTTCATTTCTGAACGGAAATCAATTGACTGATGTATTATTAGGGGAAGCGTGTTAAATATTCTTAAGCGTTTGAATGTACATATATTTTAATTTTTCCCTTAACCATTTTTATAAAATATTAATTAATTCCTGTAGTATCTCTTCTTAGATATCATTAAAAATGGTGGTATAGATCTCTTTTATGTCACAGTCTTCATGAATTCTGAGCTTCCAAATCTTTATTTTTATGGTAAGTAAAACCTCGCACGCAACTCAATGACCTTCAGAAATTAAACCAATAATTTTAATAAATTAACGGATTCAGATAGGTATAAATTTGTTTTCAGTAACTAGATAGTAACAATAATTCTCTATTTAAAACACTACTCCTAAAATTTCTGTAACAATGAAGTTTAAAATCCCCTTTCTTAACGTAAGTTATTTCAATCTCAGTGGTTGCTTTCAGAGTCATTGTGTTCTCTCTTTCACTGAACCTCAGCAGAATATTTTTGTTGTGACAGTACAAGCTATATACCGACCAGGGAGTAGCAGAGAAGTTTTTCGTTGTTGTATCATTATCTCCATCCTGGCAGTGGAATTTTTGTTCACATCTGTAGAGAAGAAAGGAAAATTCTATAATTTTTCGCAACAAATTGAAAAACCAAAATTCCAGGCAATCTCGGCAGCATTGGGACCTAAACAAAAATTATATTTCTTTTTGAAATTACTCTGGTGCGTATATGATGTGATAGCCAACCACGGTCAGCGCATCGAGACACCCTGCATAAGCTTGTGTTTTATGTAATAATGTCGTCCACCTATTGAAATAATTTAAGTAATATTGGTATTGTTTTATCTAAATGTCAATAACCATTATTGTTGCTGCTAGCAGTCACTTCTAGATAGTGTTGCCAACGTCATTTTTATAGATGATATTTCGTCAATTCATATTTTTGACCTAATTTTTTAAATATTTCCTAAATCGTCTCTAAACTGGTCATGTTGCTATACCCTTTCGTCTTATTTTACATTAAAGCAGGCGATGATATTCGTTTCTGTAGTAATATTCTCATTTGAAAAAATGAACGGACATCAATTTGATGCCGTCCTGCCAAACGTAATCGTGCTGTGTTGCCAGCTTACGTAACGCATATGATTATCAAGTCTAATACTAAATTAATAATAATTTGGTGTGAAAATGCCAAAAGTCATGGTAAATAGTACAAAGCTATAAATATTAAGGTGCCATAAACTCCTTAAAGCTAGTGCAGCAGGGAAAGGTAATGGGAAGTTTATCGTAACTATATCGCTACGTAAGAACTTAAATCACTTTTTCTTGCGCACATTAAGGATGTATTTGGTTTTAGGCTTCCCAAGAGAACTATCCACGTCATCATAAGGGCAAGACCTCAAAATTGACAACATATTGTGGTAAAAGGGTAGTTTTGGAATTTTACCTTTCGAAGAGATATATGACTATTTTAGCAGTTTATTTCGAAAAATGGATATTTTACTTTGGACAAATTGTGTCATCACGTATCGATTTTAATGGCAGTCGAACGATATTATATAGAACTTTGAAATCAATGGGTTACAAACGAAAACGTGTTAATGGACAGAAAATTCTATTATGTGAAATTATTTCTTACACGCGGAGTATAATTTGGGGTTTTTGGAAAACTGCGACTATTTACTCGATTCGGAGAATGAAGATCGCGATTATGATAAAACTATTAATAGGTACCGGTTTCAAAAGTGAGTGATTAAGCAGCTGATTCCTACGCGGTGTGATGGTTATGGATATCGCACCGTATCATTCGTTGAAGTTAGGCAAGTCGCCCATATTTTCTGGTAAAAAAATCAGTTACCGGAGTGGTTGGTTACACACGTGATCGATATTGAGGAAATAATTACAAAAAAGCAACTATGGAGCAAAATTCAACCTTTTAGGTATAATGACAATAATAATAATAATAATAATAATAATAGGGGAGTAAAGTCGAACCAGCACCTCCACGTGGTACTCCCTGGGTAATGCTAACGCTGGTCGCATACTGTTTCGTCATATTCGTTCCTTACGTCCATTGTCTACAATTGTGTTTCTTTTTTCGGAGAGTAATCTCCACTATAAAAATCCGAAATCTAAGGTGTCATGCGATCCGTGCCAAGAGATGAATGGCTATGCGTAGTTAGTCGCTAACGGAGCCCTCGAGATACCTGGCTGCCTCTCGTTGCAATTAGTTAAGCCTTGCGGCAGTACGGGAGCACTTCTGCAGTCGACATTTATTTCTTCCCATAGTCGTGGGAACAACATGAACTTATTTAATTTATCTAGTGAGGACCCATCCTCTAGAACGGGCGCTGAAGGTGGACAGCGTGAACAAATCACCGAAAAAGCATGCAGGAAAAGGTGGCCACATGGTCCCGGTTTCTGCTCCTGGAAAGAAAAGAGGAAGATTTTGTGAAGGTCAGTCCATTTTAATTTCAAAATCGCTATTTGGATTAATTGGAGATGTCAATAGTATCAAAAGGTAAAAGGAAAGCTATTAATAGAATGCAAATCAAAACTACAATCAAATAAATTGTTAAATGTAAAAGATTAGCAGACATGAATGTAGAGGTAACATCTCATCCTACTTTAAACCAATGCAAGGGAGTTATCTACTGCCCTGACTTATTAAATTGTACTCTAGAGGAAATAAAAGAAGGCCTCTGCCACGAATTCGTCATAGATGTGAAAAGAATAAAACTAAAAGGAAGGAGAATGGGTGGATACTCCAAACCACATTCTCACATTTGGAAGGATACTCTGCCTAGGTCTATTAAAGGAGCAATGTATCCCCTAAAAGTCAGGCCGTATATACCAGCACCACTTAGGTGTTATAACTGTCAGAAGTTTGGGCATTCCGCACAGATATGCAAAAATTCTAAAACATGCGTATGTGGTAAATCCTCACATGATGGCACAATATGTGAAAATCCAAAGCAATGCCCAAATTGCAAAGGAGACCATCTAGCTGTTTGGAAAGGGTGTCCTGAATATAAAAAAGAATATAGAATCAAAGAAATAATGGTTCTAAACAAAATAACTTACCCGCAAGCTAAACAGATGGAGGGATCAGCTGTTACCAGTCAAGCAACTTTCGCTCAAGTAACAGCTGCCTCTAAGAGTGATGTTGCACTACTCAGCATAATTCCTGAAATTATTAAGGAAGAAGTGACCTTGATTAGTAAAAATATAAATAACCCAACTCAAAACAATCTTGAAAAAGCTGAGATAGCTATAGAAATTAAAAAAATTATAAGAGAAGAGTTAAGTATATTACATAACGCTCCATCTACATCGTCTATCTTGACAGACGTAGAACGTATGGACGCAGAATTTCGTGGTGAAAAAAGAAAGCCGAGCCCTAGTTGCTCTTCACCCTCGGTATGTGGCGAGGATACAAACTCCATTTCGGAGTTCATAAACCCAGCCACCCGAAAAGAAAAGAAAAAGGTCGGTCGACCTAGAAGCAAATCTAGGAAAGACAGTGCTAGTCAAAACAAGAAGTGATATTCGAACTGTGATACTAAATCAATCTGTGATATATTCGTATTTGTTTGTCTGCCAATATATATGTTAAATTGTCCGTTGTCATATATGTATTTATCTTTACTTATTATTTATTTATACAATATATGTAAAATTGTCCGTTATCATATAATATTTATTTATCTATATTTATTATTTATTTATACAATATTAGTATTTTAAATTCACATTTATACAATGGAATATTAATGGCTGCATCAAACGATCGGACGAACTTAAACTGCTTATAAGCAAGGAAAATCCAACAGTAATTAGCTTGCAGGAAACACATTTTAAAAATACTGATAAATATAAACTTAGAAATTATGATTGTGTTCGATATGATGATGTACACGCAGGCAGAGCAAAAGGAGGAGTCGCCATCTTCTTACATAATAGCTGTTTGTTTAATACATTAAAATTGAAAACAAATATCCAAGCAGTAGCAGTAAACATCCGCTCGCCAGTGAATGTTACACTATGTAATATATACCTACCAGACGGCAACTGGACAAAATGAACTAAAGCAACTGATAGACCAATTGCCAAAACCATACATTTTACTGGGCGATTTCAATGCTCATAGCACACTGTGGGGATCCGCAAAGTGCGACACTAGAGGAAAAGAAATAGAAGCTCTCTTGGACGAAACAGACATGGTAATCCTAAATAATGGTAAACCTACTCACTTTAATGCCAAATCAAACAACTTTGGAGCTACCGATCTCAGTTTCTGTACATCACGGGTAACGATTAATTACACCTGGGATCAAATACCGGATCTTTTGAAGCGACCATTTTCCTTAACAATTTCTACAGGAAACACAGAAAATGATAGCGTTCCCATAAGGAAATGGTTGCTAAAACATGCAGATTGGTCAAAATTCAAAGCAAATATTCCTCCGATAAACAAACACCAAGAAACAAATTCTCTGGTAAATTGCATCACATCGTCGATTATAGAAGCAGCTGAAAAATCTATACCGCAAAACAATAAATACCCACAGAAACGTGCGGTTCCTTGGTGGAATGGAGAAATTGCAGATGCAATAAAAAATAGAAAAAAGGAACTTCAAAGGTTCATCAAGAATCCAACTACAGAAAATTTAATAAAATTTAAAAAGTCAAGAGCAATAGCGCGCCGTCTAATACTAGATGAAAAACGAAAATCTTGGCAAAATTACGTGTCGGGCCTGAATACCAGAACCACTAGCACAGAAATATGGACTAAAATCAAATCGGTGTCCGGAAAAAACTCTAACAATGTTCCAATTATTTTAGAAGATAACGGAAAACTAGTTACCGGTCCAAAGGACGTATCAAAAAATTTCACAATATCTTGAAGAAGTCAGCAGTTCAAATCAATATACCTCTGAATTTAAACAAAGGATGATTAGTAGACAAACCTCTTTGACTACTTTGAACATAACGAAAGTGACTATAATTCAGAGTTTACAGTAGACGAATTAGACAACGCCTTAAAATGTGTAAAGGACGCCTCGCCTGGTATCGACAAAATCACGTACTCCATGTTAAAAATTTACCTTTACTGGAACCATGGATCTGATTTACATTTTAACAAATTATGGTCAGAAGGAGAATATCCCTTAGGATGGAAAACATCAATAATAATCCCCATTCTAAAACCCAATAAAATAAACTTAGTGTTGCTAGCTATAGACCAATATCACTCACTAGCTGTATAAGTAAAATACTTGAGAGAATGATTAATAAAAGGTTAATAAAATACTTAGAAGACAATAAAATTATTAACAAATATCAAGCAGGTTTCAGAAAAAGTTATTCGACAAGAGATAACATAATTCTCCTCTCCTCAGCAATACAGGAAACATTCAACAAAAGAGAACACGGCACCGTTGTCTTTTTTGATCTAGAAAAAGCATACGATACAGTATGGCGATATGCTGTACTGGAAAAGATCCATCGTTGGGGGATAAGAGGAAAAATGTTTAACTTTATAAAATCCTTTTTAACTGAACGATATTTCCAAGTCAGAGTAGAAAATCATTTATCTACCAAACATCTTCTCGAAAATGGAATACCCCAAGGGTCACCAATCAGTGTAACCTTGTTCATTATAGCAGTAAATGAACTAACGAAATCACTACATGAGAAAATAGTCCGATGCATGTATGTGGATGACTTAGCCTTATACACATCATCAAAAGGCGATATGACACACAATAAACCTATGCAAACCGCAATAAACGCAGTATTAAATGAGGCAGAAAGTGTAGGATTTCGTTTTTCTCCAACGAAGACTGTGTGCGTACATTTCTGCAAACTGCGACGCCCGCATCGTCCCCCAAACCTTTTTCTGAGAGGAAATAAAATCACGTGTGTTACTAATTACCAATTCCTAGGAGTAACACTTGATAGTACACTCACATGGAAGTGTCATGTCGACAATGTGGCAACAAAAGCTCGAAAAAGGTTGAACATAATAAAATTTCTCTCAAACTCAAAATGAGGGGCCGATAGGGAAATTCTCATACGGGTATATAACGCTCTAATATTAAGTCTATTCGACTATGGATCCACAGCGTATGGAACTGCTGCGTATTCCAACCTCAAAGCGTTGGATGTTATACAAAATGTATGCATACGATATGCGATTGGGGCATATCAAACAAACCCAAGTAGTAGTTTACACGTAGAATCAGGCATACTACCGCTAAGATTTAGAAGAATGTGGCTACTATTAAAATATGCTATGAAAATAATAAATCTCCTAACCACTTTATATACCAAATATTCTTCGAAAACGAAAGTGTAAAACCGGATGCAAAACCAAGTGTAGTAGTTAGTAGGCTGAAAGACGTTCTACAGAAGCTTCACCTAAAATATCCACCAGAAACAGATGAAGCAGAAATTAAAAATATAGTGTGGCATGAATGGGAAAAAGAATGGGCAGCAAAAATAGACTCTTGAAGTTACATACACCAACACCCAAGAAAAGAAAGAGTTTTCCACAAATGACGAGAAAGGAGAGTGTAGTTTTAACACGAATAAGAATAGGACACACGCAATTAACCCATTCATACATATTAAACGCTAAACCACAACCAAGATGTACATATTGCAATGGAAAACTTACTGTACAACACATCCTCGAGTCTTGTAAAGATCTAAAAGCTACCAGAGAACGGCTGGCATCGATAATGGAATACAGACAGACCTCAGAATAGAAAAAGCTAAAATTACCAAAGTATTACAGTATTTGAAAGAAATAGGAATATTCAATAAAATATAGAATCCCAAAATAGCGTATACACCAGTAGGTAGCAAAAGGCTAATAACCTTGCAGTTACAGCCACAAAAAGAAAAAAAAAAAATAATAATAATAATAATAATAATAATAATAATAATAATAATAATAATAATAATGGGGAGTAAAGTCGAACCAGCACCTCCACGTGGTACTCCCGGTAATGCAAAGCTGGTCGCATACTGTTTTGTCATATATTCGTTCCTTACGTCCGTTGTCTACGCTTGTGTTTCTCTTCGGAGAGTAAACTCCACTATACAAATCTGAAATCTAAGGTGTTATGCGATCCGTGCCAAGAGATGAATGGCTATGCGAAGTTAGTCGCTAACGGAGCCCTCTAGATACCTGGCTGCCTCTAGTTGTAATCAGCCAAGCCTTGCTACGGTATGGGACCACTGCCGTAGTGGACCTGTTTTGTGCCCGTTTTCGTGGGAATTGTATGGATAATCAGCAATCAAACACAGAGTCGCCACCTCTTTAAACGTGGGTACGGCGGGAGGGTCCGTCCAAAATCCCTCACTCTAATATAAGCAGTGAAAAGGAGATAGCTGTCCCCGGTTCTTGTTTATAGAAAAATAGAAGGAGATTTCTCCACATTGAGTCCTTTCTTGATTTCAAAATGTTTATTTGGATTAGTTGGAAGAGTAGAGGAACTGAAAAGATTAAAGGAATGTTACTTATTAAAACAGTATCGAATAAACAATCCAAACGTTTGTTACAGCTAAATAGATTCTGTGGGTTTGATGTAAGTGTCAAACCGCACGATACTTTAAATACATCAAAAGGTGTTATATACTGCAGAGATTTCTTAAACTGCAACGAGGAAGAAATCTTGGAAGGATTATCGGAAATAAATGTAATCGCTGTAAAACGAATAAAACAAAATTGGAGGTATTCTTAGAGATACTCCTAACCTTATACTGACCTTTAATACCACGTCTTTGCCTAAGACCATAAATGAGCCTATTATACTTTGCGAGTGAGACCATGTATTCCGGCTCCAATGCGTTGTTTTAAATGTCAAAGGTTTGGTCACACTATCTTTAAGTGTGAAAGTCCGCAAGTTTGTGTGTGCGGCAAACCCATACACTAGGGACTCCCATGTGAAGTCCCTGTCTGTTGTCCTAACTGCAGTGGAGATCACCCTGCAAACTCGAAGGCGTGTACTGTATATAGAAAAGAGCTTGAGATTCAAGAAATAAGAGTTACATAGAAGGTTACATATCCAGAAGCGAGGCGTATGGTGGGTAGTGTGGTGACATCCGGTAATTCATACGCAAACGTTGCAGCACATAAGTCTGATAGCAGTCACCCTCAGGTGAATATTATACCTGAAATAAAAAATGTAGTCAATAAGGAAATAAAAACGCTTACTTCGGTCTTAATGGAGTATATCAGAAAGTCGCTATCTATGCCAACAGTATGTAAAGAGGCGGCGAAAGAGATTGAAACTGTAATGGATGAAGAATCCAGGGTGCAAAGAGAAACTTTCTTTGACAAGATCTCAATCTGCAGAATCGAGTGTAACTTCTGTGGATGAAAAGACATTAGAGCAAGCCAAATTTATAATTATATATATATAATTTATTTATATTATCAATTATCTGTGATATATGTATATTTGTCCTCGTTCATGTACCCAGTCAATCGTAAAGACAAATCGAGTATTCATTACAACAAATAACAAAATTCATAAAATTATCCAGTGGAATTGTAGGGACTATCCAACAACCTGAACAAGCTGAAACTGCTAATTCAAAAGCATACCCCAGTGTGTATGTTGCTCTTCAAGAAACGCACTTGAAACCCAGAAGTAAATATAACATCAAAGGTTTTAACCTAATAAGAAGAGATTTTACTCACCTCAAAGAGCCTGTGGCGGAGTAGCTTTGCAATCCGAAAAGACACACCATATAAAAGAGTAAATATAGACACACCATATCAAGCTGTAGCAGTAAATCTTGAAATTAACGGAGGCTTTACACTATGTCATATTTACCTCCCAATACAAATTATAATGTTGGAGAGATTGGAAAAATTATCAACCAGCTACCAACACCTTTGATCCTTGTTGGCGATTTTAATTCCCACAATATAGTCTGAGGCTCTACATCAAACGATGCCCGCGGTAAGGAACTCTTAGATATTACAGAAAATAGAAACCTTAGTATTCTAAATAATAATTCGGCTACCTATTTCAATGTAAGATCAGGAACGTTTGATTGCATTGACTTATCGTTATGTTCACCAACTATACATACTAACCTGAAATGGGAAGTGGAAAATGACCTACACAACAGTGATCATTTCCCAATAATTACGAGTATCCAATGATCAAAGCTGTATCCAAATTCAAAATTCAGCAAGCCGATTGGGACCGCTTTACAAAACTGCTTAACCCTCCAAACGACGATAGGTTGAACCTTGAAACATTAACACAATCTATTTTGAAAGCTGCAGAGGATAGCATACCAAAGTCCAAGGCTCGATACATCACTAAGATGGTCCCATGGTGGTCATCTGAAATGAAAGAAAAATATCGTTAAAGAAAAAGCTTTAAATAGATTCCGACATAGCCCCACATTGGATAATCTTGTTGTGTTTAAAAACGTAGAGCAGAGTGTCGACGGAAATTCTAGCAGCACAAGGAAAATCGTGGCGGGATTATGTATATACCATCACACCATACGCAACAAGCCATGAAATATGGAGAAAGATTGGTGCTATATCCGGTAAAACTCGATGCAACTATCCGGTATCTCTCCGCAAAGCAGATGAGGTTATAACAAATAAACTGATGGATATATCTAATACTCTCGCAGATCAATTTTATCAAGTCAGTAGTTCTTCAAACTACCCTGATTCTTTCCTAGAACTCAAGACTGATAATGAAGTAAGCCCTATTGATTTTGATACGGAAGATAATCTAGAATATAACCTACCTTTTACACTGGAACAGTTAGAAACCGCGATTCAGCGCACCAAATCTTGTTCACCGGGATACGATGGTATTCATAACCAAACGCTTCGCCATTCCAGCACAGAAATGAAAAAATGTATTTTAAAATTCTTTAATACATGCTGGAAAGAATGTACCTACCCCTCAGAATGGAAACAAGCTGTTGTGGTCCCAATATTAAAACCGGGAAAAGACCCAATGTTGGCAAAACACTACCGTCCAATCAGCTTGACCTCCTGCTTAGGCAAATTATTAGAAAAATTGGTAAACGAACGCCTGCAGTTATTTTTGGAGAATAGGCACATATTTGTCTCTTACCAAACTGGATTTCGGAAGGGTAGATCAACAGTTGATCACTTGGTCAAGCTGAGTGACAAAATATTGAGGGCATTTCATAATGAAGAGCATCTGGTAGCAGTCTTCTTCGACATTAAAGGAGCGTACGACATGACGTGGAGACACGGTATACTACAAAATATGTTTAAATATAGCTTACGAGGAAACTTACCTAAATTTGTACACTCGTTTTTTCAAAATCGAAAATTCGTCGTTAGAGTTGGAGACGCCCAATCAAAAGAAGACATCCTAGAGAATGGGGTACCGCAAGGTTCAACGTTGAGTTGTACACTGTTTGCTATCGCCATAAACGAAATAGCGTCAGGTGTTATGGGTGAAGTGGACAAATGTTTATACGTTGACGACCTTAGGATCTGTTACGCCGGTAAATCGATTGGTGGCATTACAGCGAAATTACAAGAGGCAATCAACCAAATACAAAAAAATGCAAATTCTGTAGGGAAACCACACTACGGTCCAGTATTATTTATGAATGACAGAATAATTAGCATAACTCAAGAAATAAAGTTTCTGGGGTTCAACTTTGACAGCGAGTTGAGATGGAATAGACACCTCGAAAGTCTTATAGCTACCAGCAGTCAATTGTTGAACATACTTAGAGTACTTGCTCACCAGAAGTGGGGAGCTCACCCTAAAACACTTCTTGACATCTACAAGGCTCTGATCTTGTCCCGAATAGACTACGGATGCCAAGTATATTCTACATGTAATGAAACACTGCTGGGCCAACTAAATAAGGTTCAGAACCTTGCGATCAGGTACTCCTTAGGAGCCTTTCCAACAACACCTGTTAGTGCCCTTTGCGTCGAAGCAAATATTCCTCCTCTTGTTTTCCGTCGGAAACAGATAATAGTTAACTATTACCTAAAAGCATCGTTAGACAATGAGCATCCAAATTATGGGATGCTCGTTGATGACACTAGACATACACGATTATACAGATGTAGATAAATCAGCCATAGAGCAAGGGAACACCTTAGAGATCTCAATCCAAACGATGAGGACTTGTCGAACATGACGAAGGAAGTTCGACAAAAATTTGTAAAGGATCGAGTATGTGAGCGCTGGCAGGAGCAATGGACGGAAACCATTGCTACGTTAAAGAAAGTTAAACCGGCCCTTAAACCGTTATTCCACCTCGGAATACAACGCAGCAACTTGATGAGGTTATATAGGCTCCGCTTAGGACATACTGCTCTTACTCATAGCTACTTGTTAGCGGGTGAAGACACACCAAAATGTGAGCGATGTGGAGTAGGTTTGACTCCCGAACACATACCTTGTCAATGTGAACAGTATGTGGTGGAACGAAACATTCGCTATTAGTGCAATGTGGGCCGCCAACTTGACAACCAGCGAACAGTGTAGTAACACATTAAAATTGCGAGCAACAGGTAAATTGGATGAACTGTAAATAGTTCCATTAAATTTCAAACCAATTCATGATTGCATAAGTATTATTCCCACCTGTGATATTTTTCGCAATTACCATCATAATAGAAAAGTATATAGCAAATGATCGTAAGTGATGCAAGGCCAACACCGAAATATGAGCTCGTGGCGGTAAACCGCCACTGTTAGCTCTAGAGAATACGGTGTCGCGGACCAGTCCATGTGGTGCCACGCATCTTACGAGGTTAGGGATGGCAACACTGCGTCCACCTAGCTGGAAGTACACTTTTCGCATACTAGTCTTGAGTGACTTCCCTTACTTTAACTCTTTTCTGTCTGAGCATCCTCGCTCCAACTCTTGTTCTCTTGAGGCTCCCAGCGACAGCTGAGAGACCACTTCCTTTTCTCTCTACTCTTCCCAGGACTTACGCCATCAAAAGCGTATACGGGTGTGGCTAGCCCGGGATGTCCTAGCTAGGGGCGGCTGAGTGCTAGCCGTCTCCTAATACCGCAACCACGAACTGTACTTCAGAGACTCTAGCAGGGCGTGGCTAAGGAACCTCGTACAGCTAGCGGTCGGTGGTCTTGGCTTTATCGCCCGGGCTACGAGGAAGGTAACCTCTATAAAAATCCCCCAATCCCAAGATCGTTTGGCAGTTTTAGGTGCCGAAGGGATTGCGCGAGGGGAAGGCTTAGCGTGGCCAGGGGGAAGCCTGGTCATTAGCGGTGAAACGCCTGTGGGGAAAGTGGGAACTCTCCACATAAATTTGTACCTTGCCATAGTATGGGAGCACTGCCTGTGGTCGACTGTCTTTCTTCACGAATGAGGACTCATCCTCTGAAATGGGCGCTACTGGAGGACAGCGTAAAGTCTTCAAAACTACTGGTGAAGTTTTATCGTCACCAAACGCGAGCAAGGAAAAGATGTATGACCTACCTCGGTTCCTTCTTGTAAAAAGAATTGAAGGAGATTTTTATAAAGTGTCACCATTTTTAATAGCCAAGTCTATGTTTGGATTAATCGGAAAGACAAAAAGCATTAGAAAGGTAAAAGAAGGTTTATTAGTTGAAACCGTGTCAAATTTACAATCCAGAAAACTACTTTCAATAATAAGTTTTGCACATATGGAGATAATCGTTATACCTCATCAAACTTTACATTTTTCAAGAGGAGTGGTATATTGTCCTGACTTTTTAAACAGTTCTATAGACGAAATCTTAGAAGGACTAAAGGATGAAAACGTGACCGAGGTTAAGCGCATTAGGACCCGCAGAAATGGCGAATTAATGGACACACCAAATCATATCCTAACTTTTAATTCTACAATTCTTCCACAAAGGATATTAGGTGCAACATACCCTCTTCGTGTAAGACCTTACATCCCTCCCCCAATTCGATGCTTTAAGTGTCAAAAATTTGGACGCACAGCCATAACTTGTACAGGAGAACAGCTTTGTGCCTGTGGAAAATCAGTTTATCCAAGTATGCCATGTGAAGAGCCGCTTGAATGCATAAATTGTGGCGGTCCTCACCTAGCGAGAGCTAAAAACTGTCCAACGTACCAAAAAGAAATGGCAATCCAAGAAATAAAGGTAACGAAGAAGATTTCATATAGTGAAGCAAGAGAGGAATTGAAGTTATCACCTGTCACATCATGTAGACCTTTCGCAGCTGTAACGGCAAACAATGATAACCAAACGAAGAAAATAATAAAAGAACTAATTCCTGAAATACAGAATATGATTACTGAGACTGTCAGGGAGACCATTAAGCTTTTGATACCTATTTCTAATTTATCAAATATTCAAATACAACAAGTACAGATAAAACCACAGCAAAGTGAGACTTTTAATAAAGAAACGTCTAAGAAAAGGGAACTCTCCGTGACACCACCTAGCGATCTTGAAAAGACCGAATTTAGATATCCTTCCGAAAGGAAGAAAAATGGTTGGCAGAAAGGTAAGCCAAAGAAACCTCGGATAAACAGTCAGTCCTCTAACGAGGATGCAACCATGTAAACCTAGTCAGTAATTTTTGTGATAGAAAACTGTGATATAAACTGTTTGTCTCTAGCGTTACGTTGACTTGTTTTTTATTTATTTATATATAGTTATTTATCTTATTTATTTATTTATTGATAGTTTAAGTTATACTATCTCAACACAATTTCCATGGAAGGCATAATTCAATGGAATTGTAGCGGATGCAAGAAAAGTAACGCTGAAATAAAGCTATTAGTAATGGAATATGCACCATTGATAATTTGTCTTCAAGAGACACATTTTAAAAATAACGAAAAGTTCGATTTAAAGAAATACGACAGTGTAAGAAGAGACTTTCAGCAGTGCAGACGAGCAAGTGGTGGAGTAGCGATATTTGTTAGGAATGATTGTGTCTATACACAAACACAGGTAGCTACTAATCTACAGGCTATCGCAGTCACAATAGAGCACCCAATTAAAGTACCTATATGCAATGTATATCTTCCAGATGGCAACTGGTCAATAGAAGACCTAAGAAATATTATTTTACATCTTCCAGCACCATTCATGGTGCTTGAAGATTTTAATTCACACAGTCCTTTATGGGGATCTACTAAACGAAATATAAAAGGCAAAAATGTTGAAACTCTATTAGACAGTGAGACACTAACGTTGCTTAATGATGGTAGGCCAACCTTCTTTAATACAAAATCCAGTGAACTAACGGCAATCGACCTTTCTATTTGTTCTGCCCGTACAGCCCTAAACTACTTGTGGAACCCAATCGAGGATTTACACGGAAGTGACCACTTCCCGATTTTAATCCAATCTTCAAAAATGACAACTCTTCCGACAGTTATAGAAAAATGGAGTTTCAAACATGTAAATTGGGAAGAATACAAAGAAAAATTCTCACCAATAAATCGAAATCTGGATATAGATGCCATCGTAACAGAGTTTAATAGCTCTGTAACAAATGCTGCTCAAGGTACAATTCCAAAAACAAAATATTATAAGAAAAGAAAAGTGGTTCCATGGTGGAACTCTAATATAAAAAAGGCCATTCAAGGACGCAAGAAAGCCCTAAAAACTTTTAAATCAAGTCCCACATTAGAAAACATGGTCAAGTTTAAAAGGCTTAGAGCTATTGCTCGCAGAGAAATCAAAAAAGCACTAACACAATCATGGCAGCTTTTCGTAAACACGATTCGTTCAAATACACCACCAACCGAAATTTGGACAAAAATACGTGCCATTTCCGGAAAAACTAAGGAAATACAGCTTCCAAGGCTAAAACAAGGAGAAGAAATAGTATCGGACCCTCAGGAAGTGGCAGAGCTCTACGTAAACCATTTTAAGAAAGCAAGCAGCTCAAGCGATCTTAAAGCGAACTTTGGAATTGATAAGAAACAGGAAGAAATGCAGCTATCGTTTATAGAACATCAGCAAGACTCTTATAACAATGAAATTATACTGGAAGAGTTAATATCAGAGTTAAAAGAACTAAAAAATTCAGCTCCAGGAATAGATAATATACCAAATGCGATGATAAAAAACTTACCTCTAATGGGCCTCCGAGATTTACTTTTCCTTTTCAATAAAATATGGAATGAAGGATATTATCCTCAGTTATGGAAAAGTTCAATCATTAGTCCAATATCCTTAACAAGTTGTTTGGGTAAACTACTCGAAAAAATAATAAATAAACGACTGATGAGACTAATGGAGGAAAAGAAATGGATAAATAACCACCAAGCAGGTTGCCGAAAATCCTACTGTACAAGTGATAATCTGTTAAACCTTGCTACAAAGATCCAAGAATCATTTCTAAACAGAGAACACCTAACTGCTGTCCTATTTGACATCGAGAAAGCATTTGACACCGTCAGGAGGGTTCCCATCCTAAAGCAAATACATGATTGGGGAATAAGAGGAAACATGGCCTTCTTTATTAACTCATTTCTAAGTGATAGGAAATTTAAAGTAAGGGTAGGAGGTACTCTATCGTCTACACACGTTTTAGAGAACGGAATACCACAGGGTTCAGCAATAAGTGGGACTCTGTTCATAATAGCCTTAAACGACATAACACGGACTTTAAATCCAGACATCGGTCGTTACATGTACGTAGACGATATTGCAATATATATGACAAGTAAGATAGGGCAATCAGAAAACACACAAATTCAACAAGGCACAAATGAAATAGTAAGTCAAGCAGAAAATATAGGCTTTCGTATCTCTACAAGTAAAACCGTATGTATACATTTTTGCAGGCTGCGTACTCCTCACTACCAACCAAACTTACATCTAAAAGGTGAACAAATGAAATGTGTGGTCAATGTAAAATTTCTGGGAATGACGTTAGATAATACGCTCACATGGAAACATCATATCGAAGAAGTTGAGATACAAACCAGAAAAGCACTAAATACAATAAAATTCTTAGCCAACTCAAAATGGGGAGCAGACAGGGAAGTGCTAATACGATTATACAAGACTATAGTACTATCAAAAATGGACTACGGGAGCGTCGTATATAATTCTGCCTGCAAGACTAGGTTAAGAAAACTTGATGTGATACAAAATCTTGCACTAAAGTATGCTATATGTGCTTACCCAACAAGTCCTTCTAGTAGTCTGTACGTAGAAACAGGGGTACTCCCTATAAATTGGAGAAGGATGTGGCTCACACTACGATACGCATCTAAAATAATAAAGAATAAAAATCACTTTAACTATCATCTTATACAAACACCTCGAGCCACAAAACTAAACCCATCCATATTCAACACTATGGCTGATGTATGTAAAAGACTAAACATTACACGAGAACAGCTGAGCGACAATGACTTTATGAAAAACAAAGTCCTCGATTTATGGCAAGAAGAATGGAACAAAGAAAACAGAAATCTGAAGCAGCATATACCAATTACGCGTAATCAAAGGAAGTATATTACAATGTCACGAAGAGAATCCATAGTACTAACACGTCTTAGAATAGGACATACAAAAGTAACACATTCTTACTGACAAAATTAGAAAACCCGACTTGCCAACATTGTGGTTCTCCACTTAGCGTGAAACACATAATTGTAGATTGCAGTAGCTTAAAAACTTACAGGAGAGAATGCAAACTATCATATGCTATAGAAGAAGCTTTGAAAATAAAAAGATCAAGAATTCAACAACTCTTCAAATATTTGAAATAAATAAACTTATATAGTGAAATATAGGCAGAGGCAACCGAAATATAGTTGTATATCACGATAACCAAATGAAGTCGACAAAATAAACAAGATAGGGGCAATAACCTAGCAGTTGACGCCCAAACCACAAAAAAAAAAAAAATAATAATAATAATAATATTTATCAAACGGAAAGAAACTCCTTTTTACAGTATAAAAAAAACTTCCAACTAGGACATGCTTTGAGTTGGGCACGCAGTGCCTAAAGTATCAGTACCTAACCTATAACTAAAGCAAAAAGCATGATTTCTAAACTTAAAAAAATTTAATTAGAACAAATGTTGAGTAGTAGAAAACATTTATGGCACATGCAATTATAGAGATGAAATATTGATTAGCTCAAACTATTTTTAAACTTCTTATGAGAACTACAAAATATATCAAAACACTTAAAATGATTGACTGTATTGATCATGCTTTTAATGCGCTCAATAACATTAAATAGGCCATAGTTAGTACTATGATGACTTAAACTAAAAAGTCGCTTACTTCTCTTAAAACGTAAAACAGGTTGAGATACAAAATGAAATTGTTTGAGTAGATTAGGATCATTAATAACACGAGAAAATAATTTGTGAGCAAAGATGTAAAATAGTTCGTCGGTCTTTCAAGCTCTGTAAATTGTACCTACACAAATTTAAACTATAATTGGAGTGTATAAACGCAAAATCATCCTTGTACGGAAGTATTTTTAAAAATGTTCGTTGTACATTTTCAACCATTTTAATCTGTGTAATATAATGGGGAGACCAGATGATACTGCACATTCAAGTAAAGATCTGATTAGAGAAGAAAACAAAATGTTTAAACTATTAGCTGTAAAGTATTTCCTGTATCTATAAAGCAGACCAAGTAATTTGAAAGCTTTTGAACAAGTTCCGTCAATATGACTCTTAAAATTAAGTTTACCATCAAATGTAAAACCAAGATCGTTGATGTTACTTACATTTTCAAGTTCAATATTCATTAAAGTATACTTAAATTTAATAACAGATTTACCTTTATAGAAACTTATTACTTTACATTTACTACGGTTTAACTGAAGATCATTAACCGAGCACCACATACTAAGTCTTTGCAAATCTTCTTGGATATATGCACAATCGACCGTAGAAACCACGGTTCTAAAAATCTTCAAATAATCGTCGAAGAGTAAATAACGGCAGTTTTTTTAAATAGCGGCAAATGTCATTTATAAAAATTAAAAAATATGATGGGACCACAATGAGATCCTTGAGGCACACCCGATGACACGACTTTAGATACATAATTATTCAATTTTGCTCGTTGAATTCGATTAGATAAAAACGAACTTATCCAGTTGATAATTTGTGAATTAAAGTCGTAAGCATTTAATGTGGCACACAATATAGCATGGGGTACTTTATCGAAGGCTTTAGTGAAGTCCGAGTAAATAGTGTCATCTTGATAACCACTTTCTAAAGACTGTGTTAAGTATGTATGATAGTTTAATAACTTGGTGACAGTTGATCTTCCATTAAAAAAGCCATGCTGTGCGTCAATAAATATACCTTTACTTATCCAGAAAAATTGTTTAGATACGATATTATCCAAAATTTTGGCAAACCATGATTGGATAGATACAAAACGTTAGTTCTCGATACAATCTCGTTGACCAACTTTAAATATCGGAGTGATAAAGCTAAGCTTCCAAATACCTGGTACTACGTCTTCTCGTAATGTTGATGAGTATAATATATGTAGAGGCTTAGTAAGTGTATAAGCACAAGATGCTAAAAAGTGCCCAGCAATGAGGTCAAGCCCATAATTAGATTTATTTTTAAAGCTTAATAATAGACTAAGAATGTCACTAACGCTTATACTTAAAGTACTGTAGGTAACTTTACCTGAAATATTGTAATTAGATTTTACACAATTTTTCTTAGATGCGTACGTAGTAGAGAAAAAATCCGCAAATCCATTCCCTATATCACTACCATTACCATATGAACTGTTATTCCATTTCATAGAATGAGGTATATTTGATTGCTTTGAGTCACGTATTGTTGACCAAAAGCGTTTAGGATTAGACGAAATATGTAGTTGAACAGTATCTAGATAATTATTATAAAGCGTTGACGTTAATACTTTGCACTTATGGCGGAGATTAGAGAAATAAGTAAAATCATTTTAACTGCCTATTTTCTTATAGATACAGTGAGCACTCTTTTTCTGTCTAATTAAATGTATCAATTCTCTATTAAACCATTTTGGAAATGAGCTGTAATACTTTGTAGTGAAGGGTACATATTGATTAATAATGTTCATAATAATTTCATAAAAACAATTAAGCATATCAATTGTTGATTTATTGGTAAATAATTCTACTCACTGTATAGAGGCTAAAGCATAGTTAATGGAAACATAGTCTGCCTTAAAAAAATTAAACTTTTTTTCATAGAGTTTTAAATCTACTTTAGTTGAAATAGAGATATTAAAGTTATAAGCGATGGGGTGATAAAAGTTGGGTAATAGTAGATCAACAGCAGCTTCAGTTGTGAAAGATCCGTAAATATTAAATCCAAAAAGATACCACGATTATTTGGAGTTCCGTTAATCTGCTTCATATTTAAGAAATTGTAAGTATTAAAAATTAATCGACCTGTTGGGCCTAGAGATCCTAATTCAGTTATATCGTTAGGTTGAGAACACAAATTAAATGTAGGTAGGTTATAATCACCACAGACAAGAAACGGTATCGTAGGGTGTAAATGACGTAGTTCTTCAATTGTGTCACAATGAAGTTGGTAAAGTTTATTGTCGGATGCGGGTGGAATGTAGAGGGCACCGATAATGTACCTTTGTCGGCCAAATTCAATAAGAACATATTACTGCTCCACATCATTTATTTTTATAGACAACACTTTGGATACGTAGTTAATAATATTTTGATTAACCATGGAGTTTTATAATTGCCTTCTTACCATTATCCATATAACCGTATTGAAAAGGCATGGGGTTTTTGTGAAAATTATTACAATAGGAAGATAGGTGCTGAACATCCATCGAAATAAAGGGTTTTACAATGTGGCAAAAGTTTTGTTCGCACACAGAAAAGATTATTTCAAATGATTTGGAGAACATATGGGAAATTTCTCGATTGAAAAAATCCCACCTGTTATTGTAGCACTAGGAGAATCTGAATCAGATTAAGATAACTTCTTTTGTGGATAGAATACGGTTGGAATAAGACCCACTGTTTGGCATCAAAATCTTAGTAAAAATATATTTAAATATTTGATTTTCGTTAGGTCCTGTCTGTGGATACGAAAGCAGCAACATTGTGGTCAACTCCATTTAGCTACGACTAAAATGGATACATTTCTGGTTATTTAGTTTCATGTGTACGTAACAATCAAGAACAGAACGACTTCCCATTAGATTGCTTACGAATGGCTTTCCTGGATGGGTTAAATCGTTGATTGAGGAATCGTTTAAGATACACAACGGTATGGTAATATCCGTAGACAAAGTTGGGTCTCAACTAGAGACGGCGCTAGTAGTAATGTGGGTCTCAAATGTTTAGTTGCTCGTTAACTCTCGCCGTGAAAGTGTCTATGTACTCTTAATTGGCAAGCGTGTTTGACGTCAGGTTTCTCCTACAAACTTTTGATTATTTGTGTTTTTGCAAAGCGTGTCATTTTCAAATAAAACTTAATTTCTGAACTAATTGATTAATAAAATATTAATATTATAAATATTAATAATATTAATATACAATCTATTCAATCTAATCCTTCAAGAACTTCGGAAATCAAAAATGGAACGGGGTTATTCCTATTTTCATTAGAAGTCTTGAATTTATAATAAAAATAATTAATGATTCTTGATTTATTTTGATGAAAATCTCGAACTTATTATTAATATGATAATTGCTAATAGAATTACTGATGATACAATAGTTTGTGTAATAAACTATTTAATTGAAGATTCAGAAGAAAGTTTATTTTTCTTGAATTTAAAATTGAATAATAGATAAAACATTAATTTCAAGCCTATTCATATAGCTATTCATGAATAAGAGGAAATTGAAATCAAGGTTCTATTCTAATAATTAATATTGATAAAAATAAAATTTGATAAAATTTTTTTATTAAAAAAAAAAGAATCTTTATATTTGGGGTATGAACCCAAAAGCTTTATTTAGCTTATCTTTTTATAAATTAGTATAAGATGTACATGAATTTTGATGTTCACAGGAATAGTTTAATTCTATTATTTATAATGAAGGTAAAATTTTACATTTTTATTATATCATAATAATTCTTTTGTCAGGCACTTCATTTGTTTTTGTTTTTAATGTATTTGAATTGTTAAAATTAAATATTTAAATCACTTAAATTTTTTAGTTAATTAATTTTAGCATCCAATTTAAATTCAAGGCCAAAAATCACAGGTAAATATGGGTAGGTACAGAATTTCTAGTTATTTGGAGAAAAAAGTGGTTGATTTTATTTTTAACCTCAATAAAAATTTACTTATTATATGTAACTAATTTTAATGTTATATACCATAACTTATTTATATAAATATTTTATTATTTATAAAGTTTTATATTATATATATATATATATATATATATATATATATATATATATATATATATATATACACCGTGTCTCTTGAATTTCTGGACATAGGGAATTCCCATGTTAAAATAAACTATTGTAAATATTTTCTCCCCTAATTATTTTACAGTAAAATGTCAAATGTAAAACTTCTTAAGGAAAAAAGGCTGCTTCTTATGTTACAATTGCATTTACATTTGGTTCATCCGTTTTCGAGAAAATTAGGAAAACTTAAGGGCTTTTTCGTAACCGGTAACGTTAATAAGCCATGTAAGTGTCAGGATAAATACAATAAGGAGCACAAATAAAATAAGTCTGTTATAAACAAGAAGATGATATTCTAAATAAACAAATTAATTATGAAAATTGGAATTTGCCGGTTTTGATGACTAGCCTAGTACAAATCTCTGATATTTCTAAGTGAATTACCAGAGTAATGCCATTCAATAAATTTTACTTTTTCTTCAATGGTGTAATAATTCATTTTATAAACAAATTTTACTTTAAAAGTTATAATCTGTCCCAAATAAAGTTTTAATGATGAATAAATTGTTTTTGAACAATGACTAATTTACAATGACAATTAATAATTATTATTTTTTTTTCTTTTGAAGCATCGGCTGCAGTGGCCATTAGCTTTTCTGCGTTGTTATATTCGCGTGATAATATTAATTACTTTGCAGAATTGTAGTAATTTTCGTATGTTTAGTTCGTTGCAAAATATGTTTTCATCAATGTTGGAAGGCCAACTGTTTCTCGCACCTCTCGATATTCTAAGCATTCACATATAATATGGCGTATTGTAAGTGGTGTGTTACATAAATCACATGTTGGTCGTCTTTTCTAGATTTCTCTAATATGTACGAGTGTGTGATATTAGTGTGTCCCAATCGAATACGGCATAAAATTACATCCTCTAGGCGGTTTAGTTCTTCATTGAGCTTCCAAGCACCCGCGGTTGTCTTGATTTCTCTTAGTTGCCCTGTGATCTCGACCATTCGTTTTCCCATGATGTTTTAAATATTCTGTTATTATTCTGTATGAGGTCTGAGCATAGTAGCGGTGATCGATCTATTTCTGCCTCTGTTGCTGCAGATTTTGCATATTTGTCACTAATTCGTTTCCTTTGATGTTCAGGTGTGATGGGGTCCATAGTATCACGATTCTTTTATTTAGTTCAGTAAGATGGTGTAACTGAGACATTAAAATTTTGCTGGACTCGTTTTCTGCAAACGGGTTTTTAGTGATTTTATAACCGAGAGGGAATCTGAACAAATTATAAATTGCGTTTCACAGTTGTGTCTGCAGTATAATAAGTTGCCATATGGCATATGCTCCTGCTGTAAATATTGTAGCTTCAGGGTGTAATTTCAAGTTTATATTGCCTTTTACAATCATTGAGCTTCCTACTCCAGCTTTGCTTTTAGACCCATCTGTGTATATGCTTGTGTAATTTGGGTATTGTTGTAGTGTGGCATAGTGTTTACGTTTTAAAATTTCTTTGTTACTCTTCTTTTTGCTGTGTGTATGATTGGAGGTTTGTATTTCCATGGTGGATGTTCAGAGTACCCTAGGCGTATAGTCTTTGTTGGGGTAAGGTTTTGATGTATTTCGTTGTATCGAATTCGTGCTGGCCTGGTTATTGTTCGGCGAGTGTCGTACATTTCATTATTGCTCTCGTGAAAGATTTTGAAGCACGGATGGTAATCTTTTCATGTATTTTGTCACGTAATTAGCTAATAGGCGTTGTCTCTTCAGCTTAATGGCTCTATCCTGTATCAAAGCACATTGATTGTAGTGCACTTGTACGATATGCACCAGTTGCCAATCTTAGGCACTGGTATTGGATTCTGTCTAGCTGTTTCAATCGCGATGTGCGTGCAGAACCATAGCTTATACTGCCGTAGTCAATCTAACTTTGTATTTTACTCTTGTAAAATGTTAGTAGTGTGTTTCTATGACATCCTCAGCATTTTGTAATAAGTTAAGTGTTCCTTCCATCCTAATTTTGTGTCAAAGGTAACGCCAAGAAATTTTATAGTTTTTGGCATCGTATAGGGTTGTTGTTTATTATGTATGGGTTTTCATGTTCGGTCCGTAGGCGGCAAAAGTGAATCGATTTGGTTTTATTTTCTGAAAATTTAAACCCTTTCTTTTGTGCGTTGTGATGTATTATGTTTATAGCATTTTGCAGTTTGTTTTGTATGTTTTGTATATTTGTATCTGAATAGAATATTGCCAAATCATCCGCATATAGACAGTACTGAACTTCACTATCAATTCCGCTTACAATATTATTGATTGCCACTGTAAATAGTGTTGCTTAATGGAGAACCTTGGGGTATTCCGTTCTCTTGGGTGCATATTTCTGATGCGGTTCCATTTATTGTTACTTGGAAAGATCTGTTGTGCATAAACTCTTTTATGATGTTTGGTAGGTTACCTCTGAGTCCCCACTTGTAATTGTCTCAGTATTTCTAATCTGTTTGTAGTATCAAGCTTTTCGATATCAAAAATACACCTACCAAGTGGTTCCTGTTTGCAAATGAATCTTGGATAGCATTTTCCAGTACCACAAGTTGATCCGTTGTCGCATGGTATTTCCGGAAGCCTGCTTGATGTTTATCTATCAAGTTGTGTTTTCTAGTACCCATGTTAGTCTGGTGTTTACCATTTTCTCAAATAGTTTTGATAAACAGCTTATGAGTGAAATGGGTCGTATGTTTGACGTTGATTTTATGGTTGCATTATTTTTGGGAATAGGGATAATTGTAGATAACTTCCATTCGTTAGAATCTGCCCGTCCAAATATTAATGAATAATTTCAGGATGTTGAATTTTTCTGTGGGTTTTAGATGCTTTATCATTGAGTACGTTATCTCATCGTGCCCAGTTGCGCTTTCCTTCGAATAGTCTAACGAGTGGAGTAATTCAGCGGTGTGAATAGTTTGTTGTAGGGTTCGTTATCGGCTGTGTCGTCAAAATTAATGTCATTCGATTCATTCGCGTAAGTAGTTTGGAATGTTACCTCATAATTGTTTATGCTACTTAGTTTTTCGTGGTGTTTAGCAATTATTCTTGCTATATCGTCGCTGTTATTGTAAATAACGCCTTCATGTACAATGCTGTATATTGGTGTTCTGCTTGTTTTTCCTGAAATAGCTTTGATTTTTCCATATTTCCGATGTACTTGTTTCATAGTTCATAGATTTAACATATGATTCCCATGATTCTTTTTGTTTTTATAATTGTCCGTCTGCAGTTGGCTCTACTTTGTTTGAACTTAATAAGGTTATGTTGTGTAGTTGACATTTAAATTTACTTAATGCCTGTTTTTCTCCTTAATTGCTTGTCTCACTTGTTCATTCCACAATGGAACTTGTTTTTGTTATAGTTCCTTGAGGTTTTAAGAATACATCTTTCAGCTGCGCTTATTAGTGAAGTTGTGGTTCTCACACTTATGTCAATACCTAGGTTTGGCTCTGGTATGACGGTAGTTTTGTAAATTTTTCCCATTTAGCTAGCTTAAGGTTCCATTTTGGGTCATTAGGTTGTTGGATAATAGGAAGTGATTCTAATTTTTATTGGATGATGGCCTGAATATAGATGTTCGTCCAATATTGTCCAGTTCAGATTAGGTGCAAGCAAGGTGAGCATACCGAAAGATCTATGGCAGAGAAGGTGTTAAATCTGCTGTTTAGGTACGTTCCATCACCATTATTTAGGACTATTAGATCGTTATCGTTAATAATCTGCTCTATTATCCTTCCTTATTGTCCAATTTGGAGGAACCCCAAATTGATTATGTGAGTTGAAATTCCAACAGTCAGCGCAGGTAATGGAAGCTGTTCGACAATGCTTTGAATGTTTTCTGTAGTCCAAGATGCATCTGGTAAGTAAATACTACATATAAAGCCCTTTAGAGGAAGTTGATTTCTATTGCTACGGTTTGTAAGTTGTGTCAGCTTTATTGGTTTAGTTGGAATTTCATTTCTTGTGGTACAATTACACCACCTCTAGCTCTGAAGGTGATTGTGTCTTTTCGAAATATGTTAAATCCTTTAGGTTGAAAACATCTGTTGGTTTTAGGTGCGTTTCTTGCAGACATAGGCAATATGGATTCTCTTTACTTATTATCAATTGCAGTTCAGGTCGGTGTGCGTTACATCCTTTGATATTCCATTGAATTAGTGTATCCATTATTGGTATGTGAATAGTTTGACTAGATTAGTATTGGTTATAAGTAAAGGGACAAATACAACATTTAATTTAATGTAATAAAATAAATAAATAAGTATCTAGTGTAAATAAATATCTAGTATAAGTGTATAAATAAAACAAAGTAAAATAGAAAGACTAGTTGTGTATCACAGTATCTTGACTAGTGGACCTCTGAGTTTTCCTTAGGCCATCCTTTTTTTCTTTTTGGTTTTTGCTTGTTCTAGTGTTATTTCGTCAACGGAAGCTACACTAGAATCTGTGGATTATGTTCTGTTTAAGACAGTTTTCGTTTTTCTCTACTTTCCTCGTTCATAGGTTCTGGTTCGCTTGGAGTTACGAACGTTGTATCTAACTGGGTAGTGTTTATTTTTCGGTAGATATATCCTTCTCATGAGCTACTGTTGACTGTTTAACGTAAGTAATTATCGTAGAGGTAAGTTGTTTTATCTCTTGGTTAACTATTTTTTAATCTCGGATACTAAGTTCTGATGTGAGTAATTATTAGGGCAGAGGTAACGTTTGCAAAAGAATTACTTGCAGTTACGCATTATTAAGTATACGTCTCGCTTCGGGATAGGATAGCTTGTGAGTAACCTTTATTTCCTGTATTTGTACTTCCTTTTGTACGTTTCGCATGCTTTTGAATTAGCAGGGTGGTTTCCGTTACAATTGAGATATTCGACTGGATTTTCGCATGGAGTACCTTCGTGTGTAGGTTTTCCACAGACAGATACTTGTGGTTGCGCATCTTAAAATGGTATGCCCGAACCTCTGACATTTGTAACATCGCATTGGGGTGGAATGTAAGGTCTGACTCTCAATACACAGAATGCCGCATTGATTGTCTTAGGAAGCGTTGTCGTGTTAAAGGTAAGTATAAGATTAGGGTATCATAAGATTCCTCCTACCTTTTTTAATTCTTCTCACAGCCACTACATTTTCTTGTTGTAGACCTTCCAAAATTTCTTCTTCATTGCAGTTCATTAAATTGCTACAATAGATAACTCCTCGAGACACATTCAGGTGTCATGTGGTTTTACCTTGACCTCATAGGTACACAATCTACTAATTTCTAATAGTCGTTTTGATTGCTTGTTCGACACTGTTTTTATTAGAAGTAGACCTCTTACTTTTTAACTTCCTCAACTTTTCCGATTATCCCGTATAATGACTTATAAATTACAAAAGGACTAACTTTGGAGAAATCTCCATCATTTCTTTCAACTAACAGGAACCGGGGATATATGTCCTTTCACTGTCTTTGACTGGGAGCGAGGGATAATATTGTTAGCAAAGCAACCTTGACCAGTTACGAAAAAGCCTTAAATAAATAAAATAAAATTTTTCATTTATTTTGGATTATTTTATTTAAAAATTTAATTTAATGATTTATACCATTTTATTAATAATAAATTTGATTATTAAGTAATTTTCTGAAATAGTAAAATTTAATTTATTAATAATTTATTTATTATTTAATTATTTTAATTGATTAATTTATTTAAATTAGAATTAATTAAACTTAAATTTAAGAATAGTTTATTTTAATAATTTATTTAAATTTATAATTCAATTTGTATTAAATTTATTATTTAAAATGAATTTAGGGTAGAATTTTAATTAAAAGTTTTTTTCAGTATTTAACATTGAAAATTTATTAATATATGTTTCAGTAAATTTTAATAAATCTAATAAAATTTGTGCCAGCAATTGCGGTTATACAAATAGATTAATTGAATATTTTTGGTTTTAAATTTTAATTTAATTAAATTTGATATTTGAATTTTAGGTGAAATTTAAATCTGAATATTAATTATTATAATAATTTTAAATTCATTAAAATTAAAATATAAACTAGGATTAGATACCCTAGTATATTAATTGTAAATTATTAAACCAAATTAATATTTGTTGTTCATGGAAATTAAAAAATTTGGTATTTTAGTCAGTTCAGAGGAACCTATTCTATAATTAATATTCCACAATAAGTTCCACTTTTATTAATTAAGTTTGTACATCGTTATGTAACAATTTTTTAAGAATTTAAATTTTCAAGGTTTATAATGATAAATTATTTCAAATCAAGGTACAGTTTATATAAAAGTAGAAATGGGTTATAATAATTTTATTGTAGAAAATAATTTTAAATTTTTATTTGAAATTGGACTTGATAGTAATATAAAAAATTATTTTATATGATAAATGCTCTAAAATATGTACATATTGCCCGTCACTCTCATTTAAATTGAGATAAGTCGTAACCTAGTAGATGTACTGGAAAGTGTATCTAGAATTACCAAATCAAAGCTTAGAATAAGTTTTTATTTACATTCAAAAGATTACTGTTTTATACAGTTAATTTGAATTAATTAAATTATTTTAATTTTTAATAAAAATATTTTATTTTATTAATTATTAAGAAATTTTTTTAATTATAGTTTATTACCAATGTAGTGAAATTTTAAAAAGAAGAATTAATTTTTGTCCCTTTTGTATCAGGGTTGATTAAATTGAAATTATTTAAATGATTTTCTCGAATTTAAAAGGACTAATTAATCATTTATTTGTTTGTGATATAATATTTTAAAATAATTAATTTGAAATGAAATTTTATTCGTTTTTAAATATATCTAGTTTTTAAGAAAAGAATTTAATTCTATTATTATTTATTTAAGAATTAATTTTTAATTTTAAGTTTTAATATTAAATATTTAATGGGATGAGCTTCTATTTAAAATTTAAAAATTTTAATATATCTATATTTTGTATAATTTTAATTGTTAATCATGATAATAATTTAATAGTTATTTATTATTTAATTATTAATTTATATTAATTTTAAATTGTTTATTAAAAATAAATTTTATATTTTTATTATTAGTTATTATTAGAGAGCGGATTTTATGCACTATAAAATGCGAAACATGTGCATATATATGCACTTAAAAATTAAAATATGCATCAAAAATGCATTATTAATTCAAAATATGCAAAATATGCATAAATATTGAATCTTCTATTTACCTGTGTTAATTCCAAATTATAACATTAATATATAAAAAAGTATATATGCTTGTAATTTTTAATAGGAAAAGATAAATTGCATACAAATTTATTATTTTAACATTCAAAATTATGTGTTATTTAAAACTACATATTTACTTATACACTATACATTTATAAAAACTGCACCCTGTCATTACTACTTACAAAGCAATTATTTTATCATTATTTTAAAATTATGTGTTATTTAAAATTACATATTTACTTATACGCTATAGATTTATAAAGATTACACCCTCTCATTACTATTTGCAAAACAATTTATAACTAAATATTTTTCCAAGTTTTCGGGCAGAAAATTTTGGCGTCTGTCCGATAGTATGTTTTTGTACAAAGAAAAACTTCTTTCTACATCCACAGAAGTTATGGGTGCATATTTTAATGCGGCTAATATGGCCAAATCTAAATTTATAACAAGATCATCGGAATTTTCCTCAAGTTTCAGAACTTTATTATTAACTTTTAGTAACAACTGATATCCACTGTTTTTTGTAAAATTTCATTTAATTTATTAGAAATAGTTTTACCAATATTTCCTGAAACAGCAGAAATCAGCTGTTGAAATTTATTAATTATTTGCATAGATTCATTTAATGACAATGCTTCCGTTTCTAATTTAGCAATGGTTGAACTTACAAAATAATAATTTGCTTTTAAATGCCAGCTCATTGCGCAATTGTGTTTTCTTTAAAATGGATTGAGCTTTTGAACGTAAGTACTTGAATTATCAGAAATTTCTAAAACTAACTCGTTTATTTTTTCCAAATGATCTGCATAAAAAGAGCTGCATTTAACCAAGTACCCAACGCGTAATCACAGGCTCTGGTGGTAGAGGAATATTAGGTAACTTTTCTTTGTACAATTGAATTCGTAACGGAGCTTTTAAAAACACTTTCTTTATACTACTTATTAAACTATTTACTAATGGAAATTGATTACGAATTTTTTCTTTAAAAAATGTGGAAATTTAATTTTAAAATTTTCTAAAAAATTTTAATTTTAGCTTTTAATATTGTACGCAGATTAAAACAACTTTTCAAAGGAATAAAATTCATAAATTCTTTTAAAAAAATTTATTTTTTCCAAGAAGGAAGGTTAAATAGAATACTAAGCGTATTAAATAATTAATTTCTTGAAGCAATTTTTTAATTTATATTTTTTTAAATGATTTTAATTCAAATTTCAAGATTAATTTATATACCTTTTTCAACGTGCATTTTACGACCATTTTTCCAAAATAAAATTTAGGATAAAATGAAAAAACCTTTAAATAATTAATTAAATTAAACTTCATTTTTTTGGGTTTAAACTAAAATCCAAAATTTCTTCAACATCTGTTTTCTTAAAATTTTCATAATCATAAAAAAAGTGGTTGTATTACCATTGTCTCTGAAGGTTTTAATTAAAATTTTAAATCTTTCTTTAAAAAGATAAAAGATTCAATAACTTAATCTTTATATTAATTTAAACATTAAATTTAATGGCTATTCAAGCTTAATTTTTTTCATCATAAATCATATTTTTTACCATATTGACAAAATTTTAACTTTGCGTTAACTTCAACCACCTTTATAATTCCTAAAGAATGTTTAAATTTTGATTTTTGAAATCCTTTTTTAAAAATTAATCTAAACTCTTAAAAGTCAAATAATTTAATAGAAATTTCAATTTTATTTCCTTGGCGGAATTTTAAATCACAAAACGGCATTAAAAATTCTAAGAAATATTTTAGCTTAATCTTTTTAATGCTATTCAATAAAATACTTTCTTTTGAACTAACAAAATTTAAAAAATTTTATTTAAATTTAAATATAAAAAAGAAAATTTAATTTGAATTTTAAAAAAAAAATTATAAAATTTTTTTATAAAAATTCAAAATTTTAATGTAAAACTTTACAAGTCAAAAACAATTTTTATTTAAAAAAAGGATATGTTTTGAAACCCTATTGGTTTAGAACTGACAGGCAATTGGTAGGAGATTTTCTTATCATATTTCCTTCACAGAAGAGTTCTAGGCTTTAACAATGCAGGAAGTTTTGAAAATTTTTTATTTTTATTTTTGACCATTGGTTCAAACCTTGAAAATTTAACCGATTTCCAGGGCTCGATTCAGAAAAAGGTTTTGGTTTTAACCGGAATTGGTTTCTTATTTTTAGGTAGACATTGAACAAATTTAGTTTTAAATGGAAAATAAAATTTGGTACTTTTTTAAAATCCTGCACCCCTTCTTTCCGGCCATCTAACAAATGAATCCCACACAATTATCCGGAAAAATTTTTCTAAAAATTTGAATTCCTAGCGATTGTAGAAGCATCTTGAATTTTAACTAATGAGCCTACAAATTCCTCCCTGATTATTTTTTTTCATCATGAACCAATCCAATAAAACTGCTCTTTTCCAGCGATATTTGCTGTTTCATCAGCCATTAAGCATAAGCTTTTGCCCGTTTACAGTCTTCGATTATTTTTTCTTTGATAACTTCAGCATAATTGTATGATCTCATTTTGAATTGTTGGTGATAGACTGCGTTTTTTGAATTTATCCAAGTCTTTTTTTCTCATCACCAGAGTCAATCCTCAAATTTAAAAGGTCAAAGAAAACTCCCTCATTTCCTTGTTTTCCTTAAGGGCAAATCATGAATTCCACAAAATATTATGCATAAATAATTGCTGACAATATTTGTTTATTTTCTTCAATCGTCTTATTGCCCTATTTGCAACTGGACATCAACAGGAGCATTTTCAAGAAATGCTTTTGCAGCAGCTGTTGAAGATTTGTGGTAATGGCTGCCAACGTGCTTTCTACAATCTTCATGTATATCCTTAAACTTCATGTAAGGCCTTACCATAAATGACCCCAAATCCTTTAACTGTAGCAATTCTTGGCGGAAATAAAACACAATACAAACATAGAGCACCTTTCAAACGACTTGAGTACACCAACCATGGAGTATATTGATCTAACCAGCGATGGTTAAATTTTCTTTTCAAGTGAATGGCATCAGAAGAAAATCGTAATTGGATGATGGAACCCAAGGGTTTGTCAACAATTCCTTTTTTTCAGAAGGCAAGTTAGGCAAAACTAACATAACGACCAATGTCATTTTCATGGTAGCCATCGCGTTCTTCAGTTTGTTTAGAGGTCCCAGTTCCAGAGACAGCTTCATGTAGATTTGAAGAACTACTTAGCCTCCTTCAAAAATAGATTATTTTGATGTTCCGACCATTTTATTTTCATCTTCATCCTCATTGCCCACTTCCACTACTGTCATCATGAACTTTTTCCGTTTTAGAGATTTTTGACCTAAAAATAATAACCTAATATCATTCTTGTTCTTAGTCCCTAGTATAAAAATTAGTATAAAACAAACTACCATGTAATGATAGCTTATAATGTATATCCGATGTTAATATTTTTCTCTAGATTAAAACACAAAAAAATTAATAGACGTATAAAGTGCTTTTGATCTTTAATATTGAAAATTTCAAGTTTTTATATTTAGTCCCATTTGAGATATCAGCTGTCAAAATATCGGTGCATTATTGTAATTTTTTATAATTAGAAGGCAAAAAGTCGGCATCATAATAATGAAAAATATATAAATTATATTAATAATGCACAGAATCTTTTGCCAAAGCTAATAAAAATTGTTTCACAAAGATACAAGCAAAGAGTAAAGAGCAATTGGCAATTTTGTAAAGGGCTGCAAAATTTTTTTCCAAACGTTGCGATACAAATAATTTTGAACAAAAATTAACTTTTTTTTTTTGGTAGATTATTAATTTTTTTTTTGTTTGTTTTATTTATTTCTTTTATATTCATTTGAACTCGGACTTTACCTCATTTTGATATGACAATTATGTGCTTAGCTTGAAAAGATTTTTACCTATTTCTTTAAATTTTTAATGTTTTATTTAGGATTGAAGTTGTTTTTGTTCAAATTATTTTGTTAATTAATTATAGTAGTTAATAGAGCATATAAGCTCTTAATTATATTTTCAAAATATATACTTAAACAAGTTCATTAACTTAATTGAATATAATTTTATCTCATAATTTTGAGATTAAAAGTATAAGAGGAAAATAAGAAATATAACGTAGTTAAATTTGCCTGTTAAAATGAAAGGATCTTCAACTGGTTTAGCTCAATTCATATTAATATTAAAATAATTGTTAAAAATGGACAAATTAAAATTTTATTTAATGGATAGAATGAGTTTCTTTGCATTTTTTTTAAATGTTGGTATAATATTTAATAGTTCGTTCTTAGGCAATGATCTTTTAATAATTTATGATAAAATTTATTTTTTAATAGTTTTATGATTCCTTTGTTTTTTAAAAAATTATTTTTGAATTATTCAGTTTTATTTTTGTTATATTTTATATATTTTTCTTAGTTTTAATTTTACATTTTTTATAGTTCAATTAGATATATATTTGGGTGGGATTATTTAAGATATTTAATAATTTTACTTAGTATTTGAATTTGTACTTTAATAATTATAGCTAGAGGAAAATTTATATTGAGAAAATTATAGTGATTTTTTTTATTTGTTGTTTTAATAATATTATTTTCATTATTTATAACTTTTAGTTCAATAAATATATTTATTTTGAGATTAGATTAATTTCAACATTGTTATTAATTTTAGGTTGAGGTTATCGACCTGAACGTATTCACGTATATATATATATATATATATATATATATATATATATATATATATATATAATTTTGTACTTTAGATATTTATTATCTTTCGTTTTCATTAAATAATATTTATTTTATCTTTGTACAATTTTGTTTTTAATTAAGATTCCTATATATTCTGTTCATTTGACCTATGCGAAGTCTTGTAATGGCTATACTGTTCCTTCTTGAGAATGCTGGGTATTTTTGCGTTTTTTGATCGAAGGTAGATGTTCTTTAAGGGCGCTATTTTGTTGATTCCAAGTATTTTGCCATTGGTCTAATATTTTACCTCTAATGTACTCCTTTTTGGTCGCTTCTTGTGATAGGATCTGTAATGTGATCCTTTGTTTTGTTAATTGTACATATATGAGCGTATTTAATGTTCTGCACGTATTTTCATTCTTAGTGATGATCTCGTAATTAAAATGTGTTGACTTCATGCTGATTTTGCAAGCATATTTTTGTAACAGCCACATGCGCCTGAACTTTAAGGGTAGAACACCAGCTTCAGCGCATAAACTATATGAAGAGCTTGTGGGAAAGCCCCATGCAGTATCTTAGTGAGACATTTTGATTGTGTCTAGTTTCTTCAAGAGAGATTTGCATGCAGATCCGTATGCATTGCATCCATACTCTATCTTTGAAAGAATCATTATTTTATAAATCCGTAATAGAATTTCCCGGTTTGCACCCCAGTTTGTGTTTGATAGGCACTTTATTATATTCAAGACTTGTTTGGATACTGTGTATATATATTCTATGTGGTTTCTCCACGAGAGGTAGTTAAGAATTATGCCAAGAAATTTTGTTTGAGACACAACTCTGATTCGTTTATTTCAAGGTAAAATTTAGGCTCGTAATGCGGTGTTCTTAGCTTGCAGAAATGCATAGACACTGTCTTTGAGTGAGAAAACCGGAATCCTACTTTTGTGCCTGTTCCACTATGGTGTTAATTGCTTTCTGTAGCTCGTTGTTAATTGCAGCGCCTCTTTTCCCGGACCTATAAATCGTGATATCGTCAACGTATATAGAACGGCCAATTGTTGGTTTTAGTGTAGTTGTGATATCATTTACCGCAATAGCAAACAAAGTTACACTAAGTGGAGAGCGTTGAGGTATTCCATTTTCTAAAATATGTTCGTCGGACACTGCTTTCCATACCAGCACTTTAAAACGTCTATCATACAGAAATGACTTTATGGTATAGGCTAATTTTCCTTTACCCCCATTTATGTAGCTTTTCCAATACGGCATATCTCTAAACTGTATCATTCATAAGCCTTCTCTATGTCGAAAAATACAGCTGTTAGGTGTTCTCTTCTTCCGAAGCTTTCATAGATGGCGTTGACAATTGCACCAATTTATCATTTGTGCTATAATTTTCCGAAATCCCGCCTGATAATGATTTGTCCAGTTATTTTCTTCCATTAAATTGACCAGTCTTTTATTGATAATCTTTCTAAGAGTTTTCCATACAGCAACATAAAGAGATCGAACGGTAGCTGTCCGGTTCTAACGGATCCTTACTGGTTTTTAAGACAGGTACTACCATTGCAGTCTTCACAATTCTGGATACTTGCCTTCGTTCCAAATTTTGTTGAAAGTATAAAGTAAATCCAGCAAACATGAGTATGGTAGGTTTTCAGCATTCCGTTTGGGATATCATCGATTCCAGTCGCGCCTTCCTTAGCTTCGTGTAGAGCTATACGGAGTTCTTCCATAGTAACTGGCTCGTTGTAGCTTTGATAGGTTATTTCAGTAAGATCTAAGGGTGGCTGCTGTGTCGTCATTTTAAATTTAAAATCTGTACTGTAGTTATTTGTACTGCTAACCTGTTGGTAATGATTAGCTAGTTGCTCGGCTACTGCTGCGGGTTCGGTGAATAGATTGTCATTAATTTTCAATTTGGGAGGCTTTTATTGTAACGTTTCCCGGAGATGGCACGGATTTTAGTCCACAACTCTGTAGTAAGCGTTGTTGTTTGTAATGAGCTGACGTAACTTCGTCATGAGGACCTTTGTGAGGTTTTAATCTCGTCGTGCTATTGCTCTGAGTTTATAGTATGTAAGGTTTTATTTATCTATGAGTATGTAGACGGATGGCGCCGACCCGACAATGACAATCAGTCTCGTCATCACTCGTGCAGTCGAGTAATCAGTTCAGAAAATTTGCAACGATGTCGTTAGTTTACAATTAAGAAGCTTGTAGGCGGTGGGAGCAGGGGTTCCATTAGAAAAAGACTGCATGTTGGGAACGCAATTTAACATTACACTTGCGTGTCTTAAAATTTTTACTCAATGGTTAAATCAAATGGATGCATATTGACTTTGCGGCGCAAGAACTAAATTTGCATGTAAAAATATCTCTACTTCATGCTTAATAGCCATGTAAAGCAACAGAAAAACGCAGTAGGTAAATTTGATTACGAAATCAAGTCATTTTGGAACAGTTAAACATGAGAAGGCAATCTTATTAGTTCTTACGTAGATTTGGTTAACAAAACATCTCATTATATTAGATATATCACGATGTTGTCATTTATGACCAATACAAAGACTGTACAACTCTCTTAACTTTAAGTATCCTAATTATAATTAATTTAGCAAATAAAATATTCTAACCTACATATACATATGTAGGTATATATCGCGTGCACGCGTGTGTGCGTGCGTGAGTGCATGCGAGCGTGTGTAAACGTGCGCGCGTGTGTGTAAGTGTGCGTGTGCGAGTGCATGTGCGTGTTATAACAAATAAAAACTAAATGGTGATTGATTTATATATTAAAAAGGTAATTTGCACCACGGTCTAGCTCAGTAAGGTACAAAGTTACGAAACTTACTGTAGGTCGAGAATTCATTTTGAACAGGTTGTGAGGGAGGCAGAGATCTATCCATAGGTGTAATCAGTATTAAGCATTTGTTTGTTGGACGCCACTCAATTTACAGCTTTAATAATTAAAATTGAGAAAGCTGGGTAATCTGAATAAACACTAAACAACTGTATTTATGTGTATATTTAATAAAGCAAAATTTCTGCAGTAAAGATGTACGATATTAAAATTACTAAATTCAACACAGCTCAACAAGCTTATAATCTATATTTACTTAAATTCAAAATGCAATATGATCAACACTATTCAATAATAATGAAACGTATAATGACCTGCGTCAACAAATATTCCAGTGCTGTAGGTTATGAACTCAAATGTTTTTACATTAGAAACAGAACTCTGCTGCTTCTTTATAACCGTATCAAAATAACACTGTACCGATTTGTTTACTTCCTTAAACTTATTAAAAGGATACGTATTACTTACATGTACTCAAAATAAATATATTAACTTCATCTTAAAGCGAACTATAGCATGAGAAATTCATTTTCGATTCATAAGATACACATACGATAATTTCCATTTGCCAATAACGTACAAATAAACGAACTGTAGGCCATATATGAAGGTAACGTAAGTTCCATAGTATGAACGTAAGGTAAGGTACTATAATTTTTGATTTGTCTTCAACGTTCAAATAAACGAACTGTAGACCATATAGGTAACGTAATTTTTATAATATAAACGTACAATAAGGTAAGATAATTTCCATAAAATATTCCACATACCATAATAAAATGTGGCTCCAAACAACAACAAAATCTGGCAGATATTCGACGAAGAAGGCAGATACACATCGACAACATGCGTTATAATGCAAAACAAAGGTATCTCTAATTATATTTCTTGAAGGCTAAATTTGCACCATCATGGCCATGCACGCCATTTTATGAATATTCACGTCGTGACATGCTTTTATAACGAACAAAATTCTTTGACATAAGAGCTTTTCCTAACACAATCGGCTTTCCTGAATGCATAGGCGTACCCTTGCTAATAAACATAATATATACAGAAACGTTATTAGAAGCATTACATACCATATAAAAGAGAACCAAAACTTAAAAAACGACACGCATTGAAACGCAGAAGGTACGAAAACGAATTAAGCTGTTCTGTTCGCATTATCGCACAAAACATAAATCATACACTATACACAGAGGTACACGTAATTATGTAACTAAAGAAAAAATATCAACATATACCAAAATATAATTATTGAAAGAAAAATAAATGCCTAACGATAAAAATGCAATGTAAATATGTTTATCAATAATAACACAAATTTCGAAACTTAAATTAAGGTAACGATAAACAAGAATTGGCACGTTACAATGTACATGTGCGTGTACGTCGTGTGAGTGTGCATGCGTGTGTGTATGTGTTGTTTGTTGGTGTTGGTGGGCAGGTGCGTGCAAGCGTGAGTGTATGTGTCTGTGTCTGTACCTGTGTCTGTACCTGTGCCTGTGCCTGTGCCTGTGTCTGTGTCTGTGTCTGTGTCTGTGTCTGTGTCTGTGTCTGTGTCTGTGTCTGCGTCTGCGTCTGAGTCTGCGTCTGCGTCTGCGTCTGCGTCTGCGTCTGCGTCTACGTCTGCGTCTGCGTCTGAGTCTGCGTATGCGTCCGCGTCCGCGCCCGCGTCCGTGTATGCGTTCGTGTCTGCGTCTGCAGAAAAATATTGTTTGTGTTTCATGGTAAAACCCGTGTTTTATGGCACATTCGAATGAATTTTTGCCCTCCACAAGTTGTTCATATCTACTCTATGTATAACACATACAAGTAATCTATTGCTTAACATCACCAGAATAAAGTTTTCAACAACAACAATTGTGATTTGCAATTATGTTGCGTATACGCAACGTTGACCAATGCACTAAAATTGAAATTTTCGTGTTGATTTCTGTTTGTAACGCAAGCTATTTGTGCGACTTTAGGTTTATTTTAGTGGTGATTTCTTTCAAGAAGGGCGTTTTAATGATGTTTTTGTTGATTGTGTGTTTTAATGACACGAAATAGATTTTGAACAAATAAAATTGGAAGAACCATTAGAAGAGGTTGTATTAGACAAAAAAAACGAGAAAGATGGTAAGTTGGAATTTTTTTTTCATTGAGTGTACAAAATCAATACCTATATTCTAGGATGTGTGAATACAATACTCTGGTAGTGATACCGACGACGAATTTCCTTCTGTAAAACGATTGAAACCAATTGCTCACCAACAAAGCAAAAAGATCAGTGATGAGTTATACAGTTAAAAAAAGAAATCATTTACAACAAGCTTCTAGTTAATGGGGACTTTTTTATGTGTTTCGACGATGAGATCACAATAGATCACAATAGCCATGATTTCCAATTGAGTGTAAATGACTTGAATGAGTTCTGATCCTTTCAGGATATCATGTTTTTCCACAGACTGATATGTATTGGAGCAGATATGAGGACAATGGTGTTGAAATTATCAAACATGCAATAAGTAGAAGTAAATTCAAAAACATCAAACGATATAAATATATATATATATATATATATATATATATATATATATATAGTGTCCAATAACTCAAATCTTGATAAAAATGACATATTCGCAAAACTGTCATTTTTAATATATATATTTCGTTATAATCTGGCTATAGATCAGCAGATGTGCCTTATTTTGGTCGCCGTTCATGCAAGATGAGTATAACGAGCAAACCAGTGCGTTTCGGTTTATAATTATGGTGCAGTTACCATATGTCGGAGCACGACCAAATCAGGAAAAACTAAATCATCTACTAGCTTTCTCCTATAAAAATCCCTTTTACCACAGAGCTTTATTTGATAACTATTTTTCTTCGTATAAATTATTCCGTATTTTATATACAAAAAGCGTTTTTGTACCATTCGTGATAACAGAACAAATCATTGTTCTTTAGAAATTCCTAAATTCTTAACGAAAAAGGGACGAGGTTCCTATAATACTGCCTGTGAGCGTGGTAAGATGGAACGACAATAGCAAGCAACAATATTTCTGTTCAGCCACTCACTACAACTAAAAGATATGAATAGAAAAATCTCAAGGAAATTTAAATATCGCAACCAAATGTTGTCAGTAAATACAATAAATACACAGGAGGCGCAGATCTCCTTGACAGGACGAATATAAGAGGAAACAAATGTGTCACAACTGAATTTCAAATCATATATCGCAGTACGTTTGCTAAAAAGTGATTAGTTCGCTAGCAGAGCTCATGTCATCGGACAACCTTGAAAAGGTCCTGTACCAAGAGAAGTACGTCTGGACAATGTGGGACATGTTATTATAAAGCACCAAGAAAACACTCGTCGACGGTGTAAATTGTGCAAAAGTCAAACTATTTATTTGTGTAAGAGATACAATGTGCACTCATATCAACGTGCTTTGAGGAATTCCATAAGTAGCCTGAAAAGAAATACATATAGAAATCTATGTTTTTTAAATTTTTTTCTTTGATTGGCCGGAAATGGCTTATTAATGAATTATAAGTTATGGTTTCACTACACAAACGCCAATAAACAATTTTAAGTTTAATGTAGCGAATTGATAATGTCCGCACATGCTAATCATTATATATAAGTAATATGTAGCTTAAGTAAAGCAAATGAAAGTTTACTGTTTATTGTAACTATTATTTTATTGCATAATTTAATCCACATTTATATGATCGTGTAGGTGTTGATGTTAATATACGCATTAAATACATGTATAATCATATCCAATATTGAAAATAAAATAGTTAACAAGTGGTCGCAATGTTGGAAGTCAGTTCTTTTCAAGAATCGTGCACGGTTGACCACACACATCTGTCAGCAAAGACACGACACTAAAGAGCACCTGCTGGGAGGCGACGCCATTCATCTGATATTAATAAATGGGATATATCTAAACCCGAAATGCATTACCACTTTTCTACCACTAACATTGTTTAGCGTAAGTTAGTACCTTATCAGAACATAAAAGCTCGTGTGAGATAAATAGCTGTTAAATATGTGAACGATAAATGCACCACCCACATAGTATTGTCTGTATTCACAAGCTACCTTTGGTACTGGAAACCACCTCCACCATAATTACATTCACATCCACGAGCGATAGAAACTATTGTATAGCGATAACAATGACTTAGTGTTATTACATGATATGCGTAGGTAAAAATGGCGTGGATGTTTCAAGAACTTCTAAATGATTTACAGGAGACAATATTTATTTTTCTAAAGCGCATAATGCTTTTCTACTGTATATATAATTTAAAAGTAAGTAGCATTTGACTAATCAAAGTTAAACTTAAATTGCTCGTCACGTCGGCATTCTTGAAGGACATTTCAGACTGCATTGTTCAACTGTCAGTCGTTACTCAATCAACCCTTGTAATCATGGAAATTTTAGTTGTCAACAATAGATGTGACGATGCCGGTGGACGAGAACTTGTTTCAATCGGCGTCTTTGCCGTTTTAAGCAATTTGATTATTCTGGGTTCATGCGAGTTTCGGCATTCATTGGTATGCGACTGCAACCATTCTTCGACCATTGAGAATTTCTCATTCATCAGTCTATCAGAGAACGAAGCGTGTTTGTGAGGATAGCGTTCTATGAGCCGCCTTCCATAAAAACACGTGCTTGGAAAAGCAGTCACGTAACTACACGATTCCATTGTATGTAAAGCAAATGTGGTGATAGCATACACGTATGCAATGACCTCCCAACACGTTAATGATAATTATTCAATCGAAGCTAATACTTAACACGCTGGTGGTTTACCGGATGTGCAACTTATATATTATAATGTGCGGTCCATACTCAGTGCATCTAAATAGTACGAACGTATATACACTGGGCAATGCAATGGAAATTTATTTTTAGAAACATAATAAAATACGATTGAAGAGAATCTCTAAAAATATCGAAAATGCAAAGCAGAGACTGGTTTTGCTTTTAAATATGTATGGTGTCAAAAATGATGGAAGTTGTCAACTAGTTAGAGATGTCAGGCGTAAGTTGTGTGCGTGATAAATTAGACATATGGCAGCTGTCAACTGGTTTATTAGGGCGATACAGTGCTGAACGTCGCACGTCACTTCCGTTTGCCATTAACTTCGTGTAAATGTCCCACATAAACTAATAACGAATTCCTGTATATGAACCTTTCTGCATCTTACTCCAAACAAAAAGAATAAAACGATGGTGTTATTTTATTTAGGAATGTAACAATAAATAACGTACAGCATTTATCCATAAGCATTTTAATTAAACTACTAAGCAACTTCATTATTAATTAAAGCGTTACATACAGATACTTAACGAATGCCAAGTCCTTTCCATTTACAGACAAGAACTGCACCTTAAAGAGGTAATAAAATTTATTGCCATAGGATTGGCAAATCACACTAATTAGTTTTATACGGAATGTAACGGAAACGTTTTTTTAAATTTTAATTTGACTTTCAGATCACTTAATTCTATCGTAAATTTCAAAACGTCATATATCAATTACGTATCATTATGAACCTGCTAGCAAAATTATAAGTTTACATATTCTATGTTATTACTATAATTGATGAAAATGACATATTATAACGTTGCTGATTTATTTAACATAATTAATGTGAAATTGCTTTGTTGTTTACAACTTTAATAACCTATTGCTTCACTGAGCTTGAATAAAATCGTAGATAATACCTGTAGGCACTACTTCTCTCATTTATATATTAGAAGTGTATATGTTTATTAACTACATTTGCATAGTCAATCAACATAATAAAACAATATTTAATAAATGAGGTTTCTTCATGGGAAGTTGTATAGATTATTATATTATAATATTATAATTCATCATTAATGGAACAGAATATATATATATATATATATATATATATATATATATATATATATATATATATATATATATATATGACAATAAACAACACATGAGCTGTAATACCAGAAAAGATTGCTTCCTTATCCGCAACTAACAGTCCTTTTATGTACCGGGACCAATAAGCCAATCCTCCGGCTATATCTCAGAAACTGTTTATCGTACAGCTTTGGTAAAAAAATTTCTTAGTAAGAACGGCCAAGGGAAATCACTGGAAATAACTTTCAAGTTTCTAGCTTTACCACTAGAGGGCATAATCTTTATAGAAAAATTTAAAAACAATTTTTTTATAAAATATGGCCAATCATAGTAGGTATTAAATAAGTAAATTAGAATGATGCATAATTTTTGCACAAATTTTGTTAAATACTTTTATCTCTATTTTTTCAAATAAAGGGTGGGGGAGAGTGGGAATGCTTATATGAATAAATGCCTATAACTTCAACTCATTTTAACGAAATTATTCTCATTCGAAAGGGCGTAGATAAACCAATTATATCTACTATAAAACAATTGAATTTAGTTTTAATCGTCGTAGATAGAGGGCACTTTCGAATAAAAAGAAATTAGAACTTGTCTACGTTAAAATGTTTAAATGGCAACACCCAAATATTGTAAATTACAACAGAAACTGATTAAATTCATAATAAAATGGCGCAAACCGCATGTCGATATCTTTTGCCTAACTCGAGATATAAGTAAAAACGCGTATACATACGTAACTAGTATTGGCTCACTCTGTATTATAATTTAAAAAAACAAAATATGTCAGTATTTTTAGAATTTGTTAAACTAAAAAGGCTGCGAAATAAAGTTGACAGGGGCTTCCAATTGTTTATTTATTGACAGTAGTCAAAATATTGCGATCTTCTTAAGAAGTGTTAGCATATAACTCGAATACAACTTTTCTTAATTAGATATTAACATTACTAATATCAGTAAATAATCAGCATTAGTTCATAATGAGCACATTAAGTGCCGAATTGTATAATATGATTGGAGTTTATTCCGAATTCCATCAAAATGCCGCTATTGCCTCACGTATATACGCCATGAGATATCCTGACAGGAGGCATTATGGCAAAGAAGTATTTAAAAGAAAGGAAAGAATATTAAGAGAAACTGGTAGCTTTCACCGCTCTTGTCATAAACGACGTGGTGCAGGTCACCTTTAGTAGTGCGGTGGTGTTAATCTGCATAATATGTATTATTGGGCTGAACAAATCCGATGTGGATGGACGAATTGCAGCTTCAAGGTATGTGGAGTCTTAATGTTTGGTGTGGTATAGTTAATGGAAAAATCATAGGACCATATTTCTTTGAAACTTTAAATGGCGATGCATATTTAAATTTTTGGAAAATGAATTGCCTATTTTATTAGAAGACATTTCCTTACAAACAAAAGAGATCTGATTTCAACATGATGGGTGTACTGCGCACTTTTCTAGACAAGTTAGAGATTATTTGAATTTAAGGTATCCATATAAATGCATTGGAACGGGAAGTATACTTCCATGGCCAGCTAGATCTCCAGCCTTAACATTAACATGTCTAGACTTTTATCTATGGGGAAGATTGAAGGAGTTAGTCTTCTATCAAACTCGGCCAACTACGCGATAAGACATGAAACAAACCATTAGAAACGCAATAAACAGTATATCCATAGCTGATATTGAAATATCTGTTATGCCTACCCGCGATTGATTACGTCTTTGCGTGGACAATAATGGAAAACATTTTGAACATTTAATTGGACATTAAGTTTTAATGTGTGTGATCTTCTTTACATATATTTTGTTATTTTAAGTTATAATACAGAGTGAGCCAATACTAATTACGTATGTTTACGTGTTTTTACCTATATCTCAAGTTAGACAAAAGATACGATTTGCGCTATTTTGTTACTAATTTAATCAGTTTCAGTTATTCGAAAGTACCCTACGACAATTAAAACTAAATGCAATTGTTTTATAGTAGATGTAATTGGTTCATCTACGCCCTTTCGAATGAGAATAATTTCGTTAAAATCGGTTGATCCGAACAAAAGTTATAGGCAATTATTCATACAAACATCCCACTCTCCCCCACCCTTTATTTGAAAAAAATAGAGAAAAAAGTATGTAACAAAATTTGTGCAGAAATTATGCATCATTCTAATTTACTTATTTAATACCTACTATGATTGGACATATTTTATAAAAAAATTGTTCTTAACTTTTTCTACAAAGATTATGCTCTCTAGCGGTAAAGCTAGAAACTTGAAAGTTATTTCTAGCGATTTCCCTTGGCCGTTTTTACAAAGGAATTTTTTTTCCCAAAGCTGTACGATAAACAGTTCCTGAGATATAGCCGGAAGATCTGCTTATTCGTCCACCCGGTCGGTACACAACTTATTCTGTATACCAAAAAATTGGAATAGATTTTAAATTGTTACCTTCCGCCGGTATTCTGCAGAAGAGTCACGCAATTATTTGAATATTCAGAACCTACCAATTATAAGTACGTAACTGTACCCTTATTCATTAACTGTTGGTGTTTCTCACTTATAGTTTATAAAGCTTCTGGTCATTATTTTAGTTCAGCAATAAGTATATGGTTTTATAAAGGTGCAAATTCATTTTAACACTACATATTGCTTTCGTTTCATCAATCTATCTGAACCCATTAGGTTCTACTACTGTGCAGGGAATTATGCAATACCTTAAATGCGTACCAGACATCGTGCTAATGTTTACATCGCCCCTATCCTAAATAACTTACCGAAGAGATGTAGTGAGAATCAAAAAGTTAATAACTTTAATATTCCACCACAAATTTACCTCTAACGTTGTATAGGAGCGTTCCTAGTAATACTCAGTAGTTCACACTTTGGATTGATAATTTTCCTGTCATACTGGAAGTTTTTACACCCATCTTCTTTAAGAAAATAAAATATAAATCTGACTTAAATTAATAATACCTCAGGCCAGATTTATATATATGGCAACGGGTTGCTAATTGTCAATTTGCTGTCACACGCATGCACGCACCCAACCAACCCACTGTACTAAACGTATTTAGGTATCAGTTATGAAGCTTTATTCCAAAAATCCTGTTTACAGTTCTTGTTATTCACAGGTTTCTTTTCATTCCTCAACACATTAATGGTAAAAAATGAAAAAATAGAAAATGTTATCTCCAATAAAGGAAATATCGAGAAACTTGTCTCCGATAGTCTCACCATTTCAGAGTGTAGAAATTTAGATTCAGATTATTCCTAACAAAAGCAGATACTATGTTAACCTTGGTATGTTTTGTACTTGATACGTTATTGTTGTAGCAACTTAAAGATTTTAAGGTAATTCGTCCAAATTCGAATTGAGGTTAATGCTACAGTTTGTTACAATGTTTTAAGGTATTAGGCATAATTTCCACTATTTGGTACCATACTATATAAATAACGGGACAACAACTTTGTAAAGTTGTATTTGTACATGAGAATTTTAAGTATATTTGTCGGATTGTGACCCGTACAAGACTTTCTATAATGAAAAGCACCAACGGTAGCGCTGTAAATTACAGCGAATGAATATATTCACGTGGGAACATGGAGTAATTTATTAAATGAATTTTGGTCATAAAATTTGTTATGCATAAAATCAAATTTTTATAAAGGAATGAAGGTCAAATACATGTAAATTTTTGCGCCCACCTTAAAAACAATTTATAATGTATAATTAGGATTTCAATATAGCAGAGAGTTAATTTTTGTAATTTAAAACAGTATCCTGAGGTGGATTTAGAATGTTTCACGTAAAAACTACCATTCCGACATACATTGTTCTGGAACACATTGATTGTTATTTTTGATCGAACTTAAAATTATCACGAAATAAAAGAAGTATAATAGAAAAATCAAGAGCAGCTGTTGGGGTTATTGATATATAAACACAAGTACAGATTACATGTACTTTCCTAAAACTGAACCAAAAATTAAACTACACCTGTCGAACATGCGGGTTATTTTGGCCCAATTGCGAACTGTAATTAATTTAGTGCAAGAATTAGACTTTGGTTGAGATTATGTCACCTGTGAAACTTAATTTACAGAACAGTTATGAAAAATACGGCACCGTTATTATCATGTAAGAACGTAATTTACTACATACTAACAATTTCAAAGGTTACCGGTATCATATATATATATATATATATATATATATATATATATATATATATATATATATATAAGATGTCTGTTTTTCAAGTACCTGCATGGGGATCTCGCTTACCTTTAGAGATAAACAGTCGGTCGAATTAGCGCAAAGTTGCGCATTTTTATAATGAACAATAATCTGAAAGAAAATTAGAGCTCTCATCTTTTGTTTTTGAATTACTGCAAAAAAATTATTTGACGTACTCTTATTGTGACACAACAAAACAAAGTTTCCAAAGAAAATAATAATTATTATTAAAAGAAAAACATTAAATACAAGAAAATAATGTCAAAAAAAATTACAGCAAGTGTTCAAATTGGCAACCCTCCACTTCAAAGCACAACGCCGCACGCTTTCTTAGATTAGCTATTGCTCTTGAGCATCCCTTCTCCTGATATCATGTTTAAGAGTGGTAATAATTCTTCCACGAAGTTCATTCCGATCAGCTGGTAACGTTTTATAAATTTTACTTTACATTGTCCCCCACAAATAGTAGTCTAGAGCAGGCAGGTCGAGCGACCCTTCTGGCCAGTGTACGTCACCGTTATTAGCAATAACTCGATTGGGGAACATTTCCAACAAGTATTCCCTAACCCTCCTAGCATTATGCGACCGTGCGCCATCTTGCTGGAACCAGATTGCATTTAAACACTGAAGAGCAATATTGTTGTCCATAAAGTCCGTTAAAAGCGCTCTTAAGAAATTAAGGTAATGATCGGTATTTAAATTTTCTTCATGGATGAATGGACCTATTACTATGTCGCCCAAAAAACCAACTCGCACGTTAAGGTCAAGGCGTATTTGCGGTCGTCGTTCTTGAAACTGATGTTGGTTCTCAACTGACCAATAATGCTTATTGTGCCGATTAAACATTCCTGCATTAGTGAACTTTCACTAATCAGACCATATGACGTTATAAAGGAAATTTTGATTGCTCTGTAGCTGGTTTATCAGAAACGTGCAGAATGTCATACAAACTCGAAATTCGGAAGAGTATCTATAGATTAGTTGGAGGGTTGCCAAAAAGCGAAGTTGTAAACTTGTTCAGTGATCAAAACGTTAGTCAGGCCACAATGTATTGGGCAATAAAAAAATGTTAAGAGGATATTTGTTGCAGTAATTTGCCTAAAACTTGCAGACCTCGTCTTTTGAGTCAAAACACGACTAATAGATTGGTACAATCCGCTGAGACGAAGGAATTTTCTGAATAACCGTGTGATTATAATGGATGATGAGAAACATTTTACGCTGCCTCATACTGAAATGAAAGGTAACGATGGGTTTTATACCTCTTATATTGAAGATTGTCCAAACCAAGTAAAATTCAAAGCAAATGCAAAATTTGCTGCCAAATTTTTAGTGTGGTGTGCGACTTTAGTGGCTGTTGTTTCAATACTTTATGTTGGCAGGGTTCGCGGAGAAGCTGTGGATGCTTACCGAAACAGCTTCATTTTATTAATACCCGCCATTAGAACGATGAAATAATATTTTGGCCCGATCCCGTTTTGTTCCATTATGCCAGAAGAACTCGAAACTGGTTGGAGCAGAATGACGTCAATTACGTACCATGAGAAGATAACACCCCAAATGTGCCCAAGCTCGACCAATAGAAGAATTTTGGTCATTATTGCATCGAAAGGTTTATGAAAATGGTTAGAAGGCTCGAAATGAACAGCAGCTGCGGGCAAGAATTTTTAGAGCAATTCGAGAAGTTGGACGAAACATTGTTTACGCTGCGATGAAGATCCCAAAATTTTTAATAACGTTCTCTTTTCTGACGACGCCACTTTAGATCTGAATGGGACAGTAAATCGTAACAACTCCAGATATTGGTCACACGATAATTCTCACTGAACTCAAAATTCCCACAGTCAACGTCCTGACAAAGTGAATATATGGATAGGAATAGCCGGACGGCGTTTCATAGGGCAGTAATTTTTCCAAATAATCATGAGGCAGATGTCCCAGGATATTTGATTGGAAAAAATATCTTCAGAAAGACGGGGCGCCTCCTCACTTCGGTTTAGACGTCCGTCAATATGTAGATGACATATTTCCTGATAGGGAGTCGAGAAGCAATTGAGTGGCCGCCGCGTTCTCCAGACTTTACTCGCTTGCATTTTTTTTTGGCTAAACCAATGAATTCGCGCTGAAGTGGGAAAATTAGGCCTGATATTTTTGAGCCCAGTATAAAAAGTTTTTACACTCGTATCGATCAATGCCAAATGGTTGATGGCGAACAATTTGAAAATTTGCGGTAAATTTTGTTTGTTATCCTGGGTTCAACTATTTTTTACGTTAAAGTTACGTTTCCATTGTTTAAGGTAAATAATGCTATTTTTCAAAAAAATTGTTATATAAGGTGACCATTATTCGTGTAATAAGCAGGTCTATGGTATAATAGCAAAATAAATATGGCTGTCATTTATAATAACTTTACTTCACAAGTTCGCTGTTTAACAGATAAAATTGACCCGTCCGAGCGTTTTTCTTTAAAATTTTCCAAAATTTATCATTACATTGTATGTACAGGGTGTTGCTATACTGAACCGACAATGCTCTACCCCAAGGACTTAGGGCTTAGTTGCTGAGATACAGGGTGTTGACATTCTGAAATCAAAATTAATAATTTGCCATAAATCAAAAACACCGTTCATAACCTTTTATGAAGCTAAAATAAACGGTGTTGTTGATATTTGCTTCTAAACAAAAGTCTGCAGGTACTTAGATAATTTGTAACTACTCAATATTTCTAAATTCTAATCTAGTAGGCACGTGTCCAATTTTTAATAGTGGGTATATTTGACACGAGCTTGGTAGAATAAACAATACAGTTTTAAACTAGTTTTTAAGTTAATTTTGTTGTTGCAAAATAAATTTTTCATTGGAAAAATTGACCGATATCATCTACGGTGAAGCTCGAATAAATGGTAGAATGGCAGCTCGTTTATACCGATAAAGATTCCGCAATCGTCGAATTCCGCATCATGTATTGAAGGAAGACTGAAAGAAACGGGAAACTTGTTAATTAAAAAAAATAATGCTGGAAAGTAATGAGCAATATGGACTGTGCGTCTGTAAGAGGCAATATTAAATAATATTTCATTGCATTCAAAGAGGACAATTCTACTGCATGGAAAGATTTAAAAGAACAAATGTTGCATCCTCACAAATTCGCCACTGTTCAAGCAGTAGAACCCCAAGATTTTGCGGTACGTATGGAATTTTAAAACTGGTATCTACAAGTGTCGTGAAAATGGAAATTTCTCCAAACATGTCTTGTATACCGATAAAGCCAAATTTACTAGGGAAGGAAGTTTTAATTCCAGAAACAGTCACGTTTTGGATGATGAAAATCCGCAATCAGTTCGTGAATGGGGATTTCAACATAAATTTTCAGGGAATGTATGGAGGGGTATGGTTGGAGATTATCTTTTACCAAATAAAGAGCTATTTATATGCAGTTTCTGGAAGAAGTATTAGGTGAATTTTTGGAAAATCTACCTTTAAATATTAAACAACAACACGTGGTTTTAGCACGATGAGGCATCTGTTCATTTTGCTACAGGGGTTAAAGATAAAAATGGCTTGGTCGAGGTGAACCCCAATTTTGGCTCCCCAAGGTCACTCGACTTAAACCCTATGGAGCTGCATGAAGTCCTTAATGTACGAACTATCGTCGAAACTGAAGAAGATCTAGTAGCGAGAATTTAAGCTGTGGCAGAACACACTCAGTTTGATCCGGAGTTATTCTCACAAGTACGTTTTTCAACGAGAAAACGGTGTAGAACGTGTCTGCAAGTAAACGGCCAACAGTTTGAACAACTATTGTAATCTTGCTAATTTTATTTCTGCTTAATACATTTGTTTGAATTTAATTTTGATAGCTTTTGCGCTATACTTTTATTAAATTGCAGCAACTGGTCTCAGAATTTAAGCCATACATAACTTGTATTTCTTTTTTAACTATTTACCCTTAATCATTATTCAAAATCTAATAATAGCATGGATTAAAGCAAATATTATTTGTTTAGCAAATCGCCGACGGAAATTACGACTTGCAGGCTTTTGAAACCTCTATACCGCCATTCATTTTAGCTTCATAAAGGTTCACTTTGTTTAACTAAAAATAAAAAGAGAAAAAAAAATAAACAAAATTTTCTCCAGTGGCGTCAAAAATAGGGGCATACAAGCTCCCACTGACCCTACAGCATGCCACTGGTTAAATTTTTCAAAGGTTAGTTTATATCAAAATAATGCTTTCCTAAAGAACACATTTATCACCAAATTTGAAGAAACATTTTTAAAGTTGTTTTTGATTTATGGCAAATTCTTAATTTTGATTTCCCTGTATCTCAACAACTAAATCCTTTAATGGCTCATGTACCTATATCAAAATTTATCAATTAACGAGATCTCTCTGAAGTAGATCGTTTCCAGTCGAATACAGCAACACCCTATATATATATATATATATATATATATATATATATATATATATATATATATATATACACCGGATGTCCACGAGACCACTTTCCGGCTGCCATTTTTTTATTTATCTATCGATTTAAATGAAACTTGGCAGAATTGTTACTCTAATCAAACGTCATTTTTAGGAATTTTTGGCAAGAATTTCCGACTTCCGGTTTCACCGGAAATAACCTTAACTTTTGATTTTTAAATGACACCCCCTGTATATTTTTTGTTTTTCGGATTCTGGAGGTCATTTTACGGCCGATTGCGTAATATTTAAATCGATTTTTTCCAAATGTAATTTTAAAATTGATTTTTATTTTCTCATCCAGAGTGCCATGACCATCTTAAAATCATTCTACATACTTAACTCACTTCCAGAAAAATGCAAACTCACTTTTATCTTTGTTAACTTTTTACTAGAACGTTCTAAACTTTATTTTTCCGCATTATGGGCGCGTCTGAGAGTTGTTTTAAAGCAGCACAATTTTAATGCATTGCTTTGCGTATTTTCCCAATTTTTCAGACAACGATTGAACAAAATTTATTTTAAAACAAACGGAGCGTAATAATTTTAAACAGTATTAAAAATAATTAAAAAATTAATAACATTAACAATAATATAACATTAACAATAGGTACTAGATTATAAATTTTGGACCTTTTAACCACCAATTAAATTTTCAAAGTGCTGCCCTTCCACCTCTTGACATTTCCTAACACGAAAAACGTTGTTTTCTACGACATTCCTAAGCATGTCGGGGTAATGCTAGCAAATTCCGCTCGTATACGGTTTTCTAAGATGTTAAGTGTTGTTGGCGGTGTTCGGTAAACAATCTCCTTAATATGGCTCCCCAAAAAAGTCAAGAGGTGTAAGGTCAGGCGAACGAGGAGGCCACCGGATCGGTCCACGGTAGAGATAACATGTTCTCCAAATCGTTCTACTAGTAATTTCTCACAACAATAGCGTTGTGAGCCGGCGCACCATCCTGTTGATAATAAAGGTGGTGATTATTTATTTCAACGGTAATTCCTCCAAAAATTTTCAATTTCATGTTGTAAAAAACCCAAATATCGTTCTGCATTTAAATGCCCTTGGAAAAGAATCGGTCCCACAATAGTACCAATTATTCCAGCCCATACATTTACTCCAAATATCTCTTGAAAATTACCTTCCATCATTCGGTGTTCATTTATCGTTGACCAATATCTTGTATTTTGCCGGTTGAACATTCCATTATTGGTAAATCTCGACTCGTCAGAATACAACATAGAATTGGCTAGGCTATTATCGGCATCGTTATGTTCCAAGACCAGTTGCAATATTCTAGTCTTCTAACAAAATTTCCCTCGTACAAATGTTGGTGAAGCTGGTATTTAAATGATTTGTATCCATGTTTCTTCAAGATCTTTCTTGCTGATTCTGCGCCGATGTCTAATTCAAAGGCAATTTCCCTTGTGGATGCTGTGGGGTTTTGAATGACATATGCTATTACATTTTCTTCCGTTTGTTCATTAATAATAAAATGTTGTTACAAATTATCTGGTTCTTAGCGTATTTTTCTTATAAGGTAGATAATGTGTTGTCTTGTAGGATGATGAAGGCGCTCAGGATATTCTTGCCGATAAACTCGTTCGGTTTCCGCTGCATTTTTGGCACAATGTCCATACATAATAAGTATATCAACCTGCTCACTCTTGGTAAACATTTTTGTTAATTTTATAATTAAACTAAGTACAAACTTTCATTTAATTTTTAAGTAAAATATTATATTTATGTTAATAAACAACAACCTTTATTATTACCTGTCAAACTTTTAAATTTATCTTAGTGTTTCTATGGCAACCTAGCCACCTATTGTTTTCATGGCAACTCTGATGTGCTGTGACATAGGAAGTGTATTTTATTAATGAGTAAGATGTAAATGTAAAATAAAAATGTTTTAAATCGAAAATGGGTAAAATGACAAAACGTGTTATACGTCATTAAATTCGTTTTAAAATACTGCATTTAGTAGTTTTATGAAAGTGGTATGCTTCCATTTAATTTTTTGAGCTACGGCAAAAATAAAGTTTAGATCGTTCTAGTAAAAAGTTAACAAAGATAAAAGTGAGTTTGCATTTTCTGGAAGTGAGTTAAGTATGTAGAATGATTTTAAGATGGTCATGGCACTCTGGATGAGAAAATAAAGTTCAATTTTAAAATTACATTTGGAAAAAATCGATTTAAATATTACTCAATCGACCGTAAAATGACCTCTAGAATCCGAAAAACAAAAAATATACAGGGGGTCATTTAAAAATAAAAAGTTAAGGTCATTTCCGGTGAAACCGGAAGTCAGAAATGCTTGCGAAAAATTCCTAAAAATGACGTTTGGTTAGAGTAACAACCCTGCCAAGTTCATTTAAATCGATGGATAAATAAAAATGGCAGCCGGAAAGTGATCTCGTGGGCATCCGGTATATACAGTGACAGTAGAAAAGTGCCATGCATAGTGCCACGCGATAGGACACTAAAATAAGAAAAAATCTATGAACTTAGGTCCAACGCCTTCGTTTAAAAGATATAGTGTTGAAGTTTAATTGTTGTTTGCTTTCCTTAATATCTTTTACAATGATTTAATACGCGGACGAAATTTTGTATACAGGGCTTTTATCACGCAGAATTCAAATATGACCTTAGTTCTTTTGTTACTGATAGGCACATACAGGTTTCCATCTTGCTTGAATCGGTCTAACTTTTTTCCTTACACTGATGTCATTCTGGACTGGAAAATTTGTTTTCTGTTTTAGAAAGGCATACCTTATTGAAGTCGCTAAGAACAACGGTTTACGAGAAAATGCATCCGATGCATGCAAATTATCCAAAAGCGCCAACGTAACTTATTTGCAAAAACAGTGACATAACACTTCAACAATTAAATTTTAATGGCAACAATGAAGGGCAGTGATTAAAAAAACATTAAATTTTTAGAAGATGTTCAAATTGTTGTCCTTGTTCTTGAATACATTTTCAATTCTTCTTCCTAAGGATTGAGCATCTTTGAAATATTCTTGGGTTATTACGGAATCTATCTGCGGATTCCATAATTTTATCCATAGTTGCTCTTCTTTATGTATTTCTACAGAATAAACATCATTTTCTGAATCCCCAAAATGAAAAAATCCAGGGATTAAGGTCAGGACTACGAGCTGGCCAGGTACATGTCCTCCGACCAATCCAGGTATTTCCAAATCTCCTATCCAAAAATTCCATTGCCAATCGAGAAAAGCGCGCCATCATGCGTGTAACGCGTTCTACCAATAATAGCCAATGGAACATCCTCTAATAACGTATTTAGTTCATTCTCCAAGAAATTTCGATACAGTTCACCTGTCAATCGATTGGGAAACTGAAATGAGCCAATTAAGTAAGTCAATTATACCTGCCACACATTAATAGAAAACCCATATTGGTGACTTCTAATTACGGGTTTGCAAATAAGTTACTTTGGCGCATTTCGATAACTTATGCATCGGATGCATTTTTCTCGTAAACCATTGGTCCTAGATTCAATAATGTCCTTTCAAGCAGAAAGATGGGAAAACAAATTTTTCTAGTCGAAAATGATATACAGTGTAAGGCAAAAAGTTGGACCGATTCAAACAAGATGGAAACCTGTATGTCGCCCTCTATCAGTAATAAAAGAACTAAGGTCATATTTAAATTCTTCGTGATAAAAAACCCTGTATACAAAATTTCGTCCGCTTATTACATCATTGTAAAAGATATTAAAAAATACAAAAATAATTAAACTTCAACACCTATATCTTTTAAACGAAGGCGTGGCGGACCTAAGTTCATAGGAACTTTTTTCTTATTTTAGTGTCCTCTATTGCGTGGCACTATGTATGCACTTTTACTTTTTCTATGTCACCTGTGTGAATATATATATATATATATATATATATATATATATATATATATATATATATATATATATATATATATATATATTATGTGTCCCAACACTTTGACAGTCCCATATCTAAAACTTTCAAATGGCAATATTTGCAGTTATAAATTTTCGAAACTGGTGCTTATGTCTACCATAAAAGACTACCTCTCATTTCCGGTCATGTGACTAACATAACTTTTTAAATGGGACAACCGGTATAACATTATATTTTTGGTAGATCTTCCAAAACAAATTCAACCATAACACAACTGTCACGGTACTTGTACAAGAACTATAATATGGGCAATTAAATAGACAGGTGTGCAGTATAATAGAATATAATATGCGGAGAACTGGCCACGAATTGTACCATTTCGACCAATAGGGACCAATAAACCTACCGTTAAATAAACCACACCAAACATTGACATTTGTCTGAAATTGGTTTCTCGCATTCATTTTGGATTTTCCTGTGACCAGTATTGTATTGGAGTACAAAAGACTTTAATAAATTTATTAAAAAATTAATGACTCATCATTATTATTATTTTACAAAATACGATTACAAGACGGACCCGAAAATGCAAAAACTAATTTACTCGTAAAGAACTCGAATTAAAATGGAAGACTAAATAAAAATTTTTTTTAGAGAAACAAAATGTAATTGCCAAATTTTAATTTGTAATATAAAAAAAATAACTTAAAATAGGAAGACCAAAATAAAATTTAAATAAACCAAAAATTTTTACCAAAGGTAAAAAAGGCCGGGTCAATTTTAAAAAAAATTAAAAAATTTAAAAAAATAAAAGAAGAAAAAAAAAACCATTTTAACCAAAAACAAAAAAGTTTTGGGAAAAATTAAAAAATAAAAAATTAAAATTAATAAATTGTTTAATTTTACGAAAAAATAAAAGGGCAATTTTTTAAAAAACAAACCTTTTTAAAGGGACCCTATATTTTTAAATTTGACAATTTTTTTAATAATGGCATTATTATACAGGATTTTCAAATTGCGGTAATTATTCATATATTTATTTCAACCCTGAATACAAAAACCTAAAATAATTTTTAAAAAAATTTTTACATTGGTAAGTTTAAAAATTATTTCTTTACCAATTGAAAAGACAAAAAACAAATTTTTAATTTTTTAAATGAATCATGATTTTATTTGTAAAAAATTTTCCATTTTATTTCAATGTAAAAGCTTAATTTTAAATTTTAAATTTAAAATTTTTTATCATTATAATTAAAATAAAAGAAAATAAATTTAAAAATTTTAAAATTTTTTAAAAAAAATCAATTAATCAACACTTTATTTAAAAAAAAAAATGCTTAATTAAAATATTTTTTTAATTTCAATTTTAACACGTATTTGAATAATATTATTTGAAGTAAAATAAATTATTTATTTTTTAAATTTTTATTTACTTTTTTTTTCATTATAATTTTAAAAACTTCGGTATAAAATTATAATTGTAAAAATTTGGATTTTTTGAATTTAAAAATAAAAAATTCATTAATTGAAAATTTTCATTTTCAAATATCTTTTTTCAATTTTTATAATTTACCATGCAAATGCAGATAATATTATTTAAAAAAAACGTTTAAAAGTTTGAGAATTTAAAAAATATTTTAAAAAATTATAAAATTGTTTATTAAAAAAAAATTAGAAAGAAAATTAGGAAAAAAAAATAATTAATTTGATTTTTTAATTAATTTAGCATTTTGAAAATACAAAGGTAAAATGCAACAAAAAAAGAATTTAAAAATTTTAATTTAACATTGAAGAATATCTAAAAAAAATAAAAATTTTGCAAAAAACCGAAATACTTAGAATTTTTTGGGGCCAAAAAAATCCACAAAAAATTTCTTTTTTTTTTTCCCTTTTTAAATTTAAAATGAAAATTTTATTATGAGTGTTAATGGTGAAAGTTTACATTTTCATAGAAAATAATTAAAAAATTAATAACATTAACAATAATATAACATTAACAATAGGTATTAGATTATAAATTTTGGACCTTTTAACCACCAATTAAATTTTCAAAGTTGCCCTTCCACCTCTTGACATTTCCTAAACGAAAACGTTGTTTTCTACGACATTCCTAAGCATGTCGGGGTAATGCTAGCAAATGCCGCTCGTATACGGTTGTCTAAGATGTTAAGTGTCGTTGGCGGTGTTCGGTAAACAATCTCCTTAATATGGCTCCACAAAAAAAAGTCAAGAGGTGTAAGGTCAGGCGAACGAGGAGGCCACCGGATCGGTCCACGGGTAGAGATAACATGTTCTCCAAATCGTTTCTAGTAATTTCTCACAACAATAGCGTTGTGAGCCGGCACCATCCTGTTGATAATAAAGGTGTTGATTATTTATTTCCAACGGTAATTCCTCCAAAAAATTTTCAATTTCATGTTGTAAAAAACCCAAATATCGTTCTGCATTTAAATGCCCTTGGAAAAGAATCGGTCCCACAATACGAGTACCAATTATTCCAGCCCATACATTTACTCCAAATATCTCTTGAAAATTATCTTCCATCATTCGGTGTTCATTTATCGTTGACCAATATCTTGTATTTTGCCGGTTGAACATTCCATTATTGGTAAATCTCGACTCGTCAGAATACAACATAGAATTGCTAGCTATTATCGGCATCGTTATGTTCTAAGAACCAGTTGCAATATTCCAGTCTTCTAACAAAATCTCCCTCGTACAAATGTTGGTGAAGCTGGTACTTAAATGATTTGTATCCATGTTTCTTCAAAATCTTGCTTGCTGATTCTGCGCCAATGTCTAATTCAAAGGCAATTTCCCTTGTGGATGCTGTGGGGTTTTGAATGACATATGCTATTACATTTTCTTCCGTCTGTTCATTAATAATAAAATGTTACAAATTATCTGGTTCTTAGCGTATTTTTCTTATAAGGTTTCAGGATATTCTTGCCGATAAACTCGTTCGGTTTCCGCTGCATTTTTGGCACAATGTCCATACATAATAAGTATATCAACCTGCTCACTCTTGGTAAACATTTTTGTTAATTTTATAATTAAACTAAGTACAAAAATTTCATTTAATTTTTAAGTAAAATATTATATTTATGTTAATAAACAACAACCTTTATTATTACCTGTCAAACTTTTAAATTTACCATAGTGTTTCCATGGCAACCTAGCCACCTATTGTTTTCATGGCAACTCTGATGTGCTGTGACATAGGAAGTGTATTTTATTAATGAGTAAGACGTAAATATAAAAATAAAAATGTTTTAAATCGAAAATGGGTAAAAATGACAAAACGTGTCATACGTCATTAAATTCGTTTTAAAATGCTGCATTTAGTAGTTTTATGAAAGTGGTATGCTTCCATTTAATTTTTTTGAGCTACGGCAAAAATAAAGTTTAGATCGTTATAGTAAAAAAGTTAACAAAGATAAAAGTGAGTTTGCATTTTTCTGGAAGTGAGTTAAGTATGTAGAATGATTTTAAGATGGTCATGGCACTCTGGATGAGAAAATAAAATTCAATTTTAAAATTACATTTGGAAAAAAATCGATTTAAATATTACTCAATCGGCCGTAAAATGACCTCCAGAATCCGAAAAACAAAAAATATAAGGGGTCATTTAAAATAAAAGTTAAGGTCATTTCCGGTGAAACCGGAAGTCAAATGCTTTGAAAAATTCCTAAAATGACGTTTGGTTAGGTAACAACCCTGCCAAGTTTCATTTAAATCGATAGATAAATAAAAAATGGCAGCCGGAAAGTGATCTCGTGGGCATCCGGTATATATATATATATATATATATATATATATATATATATATATATATGTATATATATATATATGGTGTCACAACACTTTGACAGTCCCATATCTCGAAAACTGTTCAAATGGCAAGTATTTGGCAGTTATAAATTTTCGAAACTGGTGCTTATGTCTACCATAAAAAGACTACCTCTCATTTCCGGGCATGTGACTCCCAACCTAATTTTTTTAAATGGGACAACCGGTATAACATTATATTTTTTGGTAGATCTTCCAAAAACAAATTCAACCATAACACAACTGTCACGGTACTTGTATACAAGAACTATAATATGGGCAATTAAATAGACAGGTGTGTAGTATAATAGAATGTAATATGCGGAGAACGGGGTGGCCACAGAATTGTACCATTTCGACCAATAGGGACCAATAAACCTACCGTTAAATAAACCACACCAAACATTGACACCCCATATTGTCTGGAAATTGGTTTCTCGCATTCATTTTGGATTTTCCTGTGACCAGTATTGTATTGGAGTACAAAAGCTTACTTTAATAAATTTATTAAGAAAATTAATGACTCGTATCATTATTATTATTTTACAAAAGAATCATGACAAGTGTGGTATTGAATTTGTTTTTGAAAGGTTTACCAAAAAATGTAATGTTATACCGGTTGTCCCATTTAAAATTTATGTAGGAGTCACGTGACCGGAAATTAGAGGAAAACCGGAAATCTTTTTATGGTAGATATAAGCATCATTTTCGACAGTTTATAACTGCCCAATTTCGTACTTGTCATTTGAACATTTTTCGAGATATTGGACAGTCAAAAAGTGTATATACAGGTTGCGGCATTAGTGCGTCGAAGTACAATATATCTGTTATTAAAAGAGATATCAAAAAAAGTTATTTACAAAAATTATAGGCAACTTCAAACTTCACATAAAATTATGTTCGTATTTACAGGGTGTTACATATTACCAGGGTGAACCAAACATACTTTTTTTTTAAATGGGACACCCTATATATTATTTCAAATTTAGATTAAGCTCATCTCCCCTATACTTCCAATACAGGGTTTCATTACATTATACAGGGTATTTCAAAAATTGTACACGAAAATCATTCTCATTTCAACGTCCTATATACAGGGCTGGGCAAAATACACTTTATAATGTATTTGAAATACAAACTACAAAATACGCTGTTGTCCTGTATTTGAATTACAAACTACAAAATACACTGGCATCCTGTATTTGAAATACAAATTACAAAAATACATTACCATGAAGTATTTTGTTACGTGCACAAAAGGATATTGGTAGAAATTGTGGCTAAGGTGCTGTAACAAGGAATAAGGAATTAGCCGGAAGCTCAGTGGGTCGGTTCAGCACTTGGATGCATGGGCGTTTTGGCAGGAGAAAGAGATACATATAATTTAAAAAAGGGCACCACTTGATTTAATTCTTTATCGCCCTCTATCAAGAAAAGGGCTACGGCCACATAGGACAAAAGAGACAGCTAAAGAAAATGGTGAACTAAGTCCACACTGACAAAGGACTAGGAAGTTGATCGTAGATCACAGGATTAATGAAATAATGTACGATTGTTTAACACCACCTATTTAATATACCCAAAGTGAAATATTATAAATGTTATAAATAATAATTAAATTTTCGTAATTCTCTAACAAAAATTAATTTTATGAAGCGCCAACCCGCAGACCTAAATACAAATCTATAAGAAATCTTCCCATACAACAATAAATAATACTATATATAATAATATATCTGCAAAATAAACCAGCAGAATCCACTTACCTTTCAAACAAAACTAGAAAAAAAAAGTTATGAATTTTACTAAAACTTTACATAAACAGACCCAATCCGGTTCGGCATCTACTGTTGACCCTAAAAGAAAAGGATACCCAAACATATATCTATAATTATCCGAAATTGAATTCTTGTATACCGATATTCCACGAAGAGCTCTCCGTTGGACTAATTTATCAGTTTCCAATCAACCGGACGCAAATAAACCCCAAATATAAAGCGAAAATTAGATGTCTACCCTGTTGTTTACTTATGTAAGTACACAATATTCTTCAGTAAAATTACTATGAGCATTACAGACAAAATAATAAGCATGAAGCATTTAGAAAATTTAGAAAGGCCAAGTTTATTACCCATTTGGCAATTGCAGTACAATAATTAAATAAAGTGCAACACAAAATAACCCATTTATTGGTAAGCATAGGGATACCAACAAAAGATTCAAATTAGTAAATCCTACTTCAATCAGTTTTATACTAAACCAAATATAAAAATTGTAATCAGAAAAAAAAATAACAAATGTTATACAACCCCAATGATAATAAAGAAATGTTCAATTTGATTTACACAGTAATTGAAACCCCCAGCAGTTAACATAATTTTTTGACATACATTGTATATTTAAACTCAATGAGTAGCATTCAGTCAACAAACAGCTGTTGCATATGTACAGTAAACACAGGTAGTTCTAACGGTTGAACAATTACGGTTATTTACCAGAATAAAGCTAATATATAAGAAAAGTTGATAGATAAAATATAAATTCTATTGCAAAGTTAAATGTAAGTATAAGCTAAACTTTGGAATAACCCAAATTATCTTTTACAGGTACAAATGTATAGTATTACTCTCGATTACTAAGAAAATGTTTTAACAATAAAGCGTAAGCATTAATTTCAGGATTAAGATAATTGCGGAAACACATTAATACAAGTAGCAAGCACAGTAATGTAATGGTTATGACTTTCAGTAAAGTACAGATAACGAGAGCCTCGTTATGTAGAAAAGCAATCAAAAGTCACTCACCATAGGTAAATTTTGTATGCATGTAACAATAATACTTATCAGAAACTAGTCGTAGGTGTAACGTATATTTCTTCAATTAATTCGGAAGGTACTATGAGAAGGAGTAATCGTAGACTGTTTCCATTCAGGCTCGAAGACCCATAACTAATATTTCACCTCGGACGAATGATATCCAAATGCTGTCAGAAACGGTTTAATTATTCCTTATGGAAGCACGAAATATGTTAATCTTGAGTGAATGTGTAAAGGACAAAAAGAACCTATATAAGATAACCGTGTTAGAATTTTAAATCGAGATACCCAAATTTTATAAAATATGATCTTTATGCTGTATTAAAATTTCAAAACATGCATGCATTTCAAAGTTATGTCTAGTAAATAAGAAAAGAAAGTGAGTAGCTTACCTCTTGATCGAAGCTAGTAGTAGAAACAAAAAAATTAAAGCCGAACTAAAATTCGAAATCCCAACAGGATTTATTTATATGGAAAAGATTAAAACCAGCAACAGACTGAAGTAAAATTTTCTTGAAAAATTCAATCAAATTTTTAGAAACACCTTTTCCAAATTTTACATGTGCTTCTAACTACGCATTCAATTTCTTTTTTTGCCCAAAATGGCGTTTTCCTTCTTATCTGAAGGTACCAGAAAACCAAAGGAACAATAGCCTGATTATTTTCACCAATCCAAAGATTTTAAAGTAATCACATGTATGAAACCTTTTAAATTTTTAAACGATTTTTTAGTGCAATGTTGCCATTTTCCAACAACATACAAGATGAGTCGTAACTTAAAGACCATCAATTCATAAACCACAATTTACACGTATCAATTTGAAATACTATTGAAAATACAAAATACTGTTTAACAGTTTATTTCTTTATAGTTAAAACAGACAAACAAAAATGGAACAGTAAAACAATCCATGTTGTTTATTTATACAATAAAATGGTCTACGCTAGAATCTGCTTCATTATTTGTTAATAGTAAACAAAAGATAATTTGGCCATAGTACAATATAACAATAAAAATGTAACAAACAAATAGTAATAGATATTTAATACATTAATATTAAAATTAAATTCGCATTAATCTATACCATTTTGATGTTGCCGCATATAGTATTGTAGTTTCATCTTAAAATCCTTATCTCTCTTAAATTTGTCGTTTCCTTTAAAAATACTAACTTTTCGAACAAACTGTCACAAACTGCTTGAATGAATAAATCCAGCAAAAACAATAATTTTTCCACTGGTGCTGATGAACATAAACTGGTATTGAACCTAATAAACATTTTCTTAACTATCGGATAAGAATTCAGGACAGTAAGTGATCTATTCTTGTCATTCAGAAAGATATAATTTCTAGTTCTACTTGCACTCCTGCTTTTGGGATGGTGGAGATAAAAATGTAAGTCTTCTTCATTCTCACTGGTAGGATCTTGCTCAGCAGCTATTCAATCAACTGCGCTACCGAATTAACACATAGGTTTTGTGACGCTTTCGTTCCGGTTCAAGACATTCTGGTAACCACCTCATCTTAAAGTGATGCAAACAAGACTATAATTGCTTCATTAATTTCTGGCAGCAATTGAAAGTAGTTTAAATCTCTTATCCAATGCATTTAGCAAACCAGTTACAATAAAGGCTGTATGTCGAAGATTTTTTCTTGCAGAAACTGTATTCTACTTTTTAAAAGAAAATAATGTTGGCAATAACTGACCATAAAAGCACATAGTTTCTGCTTGTAAACAGTCCAATGCAGTTGCAAGAGGCTTCATAACAATGCAAAATTCTTCTAAATACTCTATTTCCATTTGTTTAAAAACACTTAAATTCAACTCTTTATGCAATTCATTTAATTTATCCTTAAATTTAATTAACTAAGATACCGAATCATATAGTGAATTCCACCTAGTGGGACAAGGATAATTTAGACTGTAACAACATATTAAAATTATTTCTGCCGTTTTAGGCCAAGTGACACAAAGTACTACATTTAGCAAAAGCATGGTGTAATCGGGCCATGGGTGATGTTTTATGATATTATTAAAATCTGTTGTAGCTATTAAGCTCAAAGTATGACGCACATTTTAAATGATTTGGTAACAAATTGAGGTTTCTATTATTAACGCTACTGATGATTCAAATGAATCCATATGTAAGTGATTGGCAAAACATCTTGAAATTGTACTGTTCATCCTCTTCTTCATCACCAGCATAATTTTCATCACCAATATAATCTTCACCTACAATACAAAACTGTATCAATTGCCTAGTTACCGCAATAGCAGATAAACAAATTTAAACAAAAATAATTATCTACCATCAAAACTTTTTTGATTCTAAACCAAACTCTTTGAAGGCTTTAACAAAATTACTGCCATTATCTGTAATTGTTGAAACTAATTTAACATGGGCAAGTCCATACGCTGAATGAATGTCAAACAAAAGTTCAGCAACTCGTTCATATGAATGGGTTCCTTTAAACCTTCTGCATGCTAAAACTCCACTTTGAGGTTCCAATTTGTCTTGGTCAATCTAAAATAAGTATACGTAATAATTTAATCACTACATCAACTTTATTATTTCTTACCCAATGCGCTGTAACTCCCATAAAACTTCTATGTTTTGTAGACCATATGTCTGCTGTTGTTGAAATATAATTTGTGGTTTGAAATGTTCCTTTCAATTTTGTTTGATAAAATCATAAGCATCACAATTCTTCTCCCAAGGTTCGTCTAAACATAATTTGTAATGTAGGATCAAGATCTAAAAACAGTATCAAATAATTTTCGTTACTGCAAATAGAAAACTTTACCTTGAATATTTTTATAAAACTTTCATTATCAACTGTTGAAAGAGACTTCATACTCTGAACTATAGTTCGTGATGTTTTGTAAATTTTTGCTGTCTCGACAATTTTTGGCTACTAATGTTCATATCAACTAATTTCAATTGCTTTCCATAGAAGATGCGGGCAAATTTTGTAAATTGGCATCACTACATCCTTTTGCCTTGCTCCGCTTGCTTTATTGCTTCTTTGTATTTTTCAAACTCATCTACAACCTTACTGTGCAGCCGCTAAAAATTAGATATTATTCAAGTTTATAATAATTTGATGACACAAAAAAAATTGATAAAAATTACCTTCATGTGGGTTTTAAAATTTATTGTAGCCCTCAACGATTCACTGATGATGGTATTTCTCTTTTCGCAACTACACATTAAACAACTGGCTTTTACGTTGTCAGGATTGTTCTTTTGCATCTGATCTATTTTGAAATACTTTTTTCCATCAAGTATTGCAGGTACTGATGTTAATGATGAATCAGAAACCACGTCGATTTCTGCATTTTGATTTTCCACTTCCATTTTAACTTCACCAACACCTAAATCAGCACCTTATAAATTATAATTATGATTCATCCTTACGACTTAATTTCGACTGAACTGATTTCTTTTCTTAATTCTTTCTAAGTGGATTGATTGGTCATCTCTTCGATCATACCTTAGAATATATTGTATTCTAGGATCTACATATGATCGAAAGTGCATCTTATGCAACAGGTATGCTATTATACACATTTCGGGCACTTAGCATAGCTGCGTAAAATAAGACCCAAACTTTTTAAACGACAGGCGATTTGGTGTAAATTTTCTTATATATTTTATATATTTGTGGGATTGTATTTGAAATACAAACTTTTGCTCAGACGGTATTTGAAATACAAACTACAAGATACATTTCGGTCTTGAATTTGAAATACAGTATTTGAAATACAATTGTATTTCAAATACAGTATTTTAAATACATGTATTTCAAATACTGCCCAGCCCTGCCTATATACCCTAGACAGAACAACCGAACAATAATATTTTCCAGGCATCACTTTTTGACATTGATACAGTGTTACGAGAAAGTGCTATTACTTTATTATTGCAACAATTGAATATAGAGCGAGCCAAAACTCGAACACATGATTTTGTCAATTTTTTCAAATGAAACACCCTGTTTTTTATTTTAAAAAGTGAAAATACACTTTATGTTCTTTCATTTTTATTAAGCAGGGTAAGTTCTGAGATATTCTCAATTTAATGACAGAAAGAGATTTTTTTTTAATTTCTATTATAACAAGTTAGCCGTGAACAAATAAAAGTGTGACAAATTATTATAAAAAATTTCGAAAAACATCGGTTATTAAGATATAATTCTTATAAAATTAACTAATTTCATAATAAATGTTCAAAATGTCCACCGAAAACATAAATACAGCATTGCAGTCGATCTTCAAATTCTCAACTGACATTTCTTAACATTTCTACATTAATACTCTGAAATGCTTCTCGTATACTATTCTTCATATCATCTTGTGTGGTTGGAGGTATTTGATACACACCGTTTTTCACATAACCCCACTTGAAGAAGTCAATTTTACTTAAATCTAATGAACGAGCTGGCCATGCAATGGGTGCTCCTCTTCCCACCCATTTCCAGGAAAATGGATATTAAGATGATTATGAATTAATCTAGTGTGATGTACCGGAGCTCCATCGTGTAACAACTACGTTCTTAGACGAATGTTAAAAGGAACGTCCTTTCCTATTTTTCATAAACTGCTGAACCATTACGATTAAAACAATCTACTAACCGTTCCAACGTTATTTTCTCCGGTTGTCTTCGTGCGGGATATCTCTCTTTGTAAATTCTTTGTGCTAATAAACAATTTTTCATACATTCTCCCAGTACCCATATCATATCTGTTAAATTCCTAAACAGGAACGTTTATTTCAAACAGTATTTAAGGGTTTACATATTAATAATATCTATCTGTCATTTGTTCATGGCTAACATGTTAAAAGAGAAATTGTTAAAAAATGTTACATTCTGTTATTAAACTGAGAATATAATTCACATGTCACATGGTACATTTGTGATTACTTTCATTGGTTAAAATACAAAAACAAAATCGCAGAATAGGCTATCAAATCGGTGAAAATTTTATCACCGAATGTTGACTGTCACATAATTATAATGAATAAAATAGTTTACAGTCAAAGTGACAAAAAGTTTCAAAGAAATAAATAATTGTATTGATTATCTTGCAACTGTAATACTTACTATCAAAGTGACAGATCGTTCAAAATTGTAAACCTTAAAAAAATATTTACTATTAACGTTCATTATATTCTCTTGCTAAATATAACACGTGTTATGATTAATAATCGATAATACAACTCGTTAAAACCTGTAGATAATTGAACTCGTACTTCGCACTCGTTCAATTTTCTTCGATTTTAACTCAAGCTATCACCGATGATAATCATAACACTAGTTATATTATCCCGGAAAATATCTCAGAAATTAACGCTTTTAGCTATAGGGAGTGCTTCATAAAAATGAAAGAACATAAAGTGTATTTTCACTTTTAAACTAAAATACAGGGTGATTCATTTGAAAAAATTGACAAAATCATGTGTTCGAGTTTTGGCTCGCTCTATATTCAATTGGTAAAGAAATAGCACTTTCTCGTAAGACTGTACCAATGTCAAAAAGTTATGCTTGGAAAAAATATTTTAGGTTGCTCTGTCTAGGGTATACAGGACGTTGAAATGAGAATGATGATTTTCGTGTATAATTGACCGCAACCTTTGAAATATCCTGTATAACGTAATGAAACCATATATTGGAAGTATAGGGGAGATGAGCTTGATCTAAATATGAAATAATATATAGGGTGTCCCGTTTAAAAAAAGTATGTTTGGTTCACCCTGGAGTAGAACGGTGATACCTTGGCCGCCATCTAGGATTTTGACGTCACAAGACCGCCCACGTGGGGGACCGTATTTTTCACCCCTATTTTTGACAGCTTCTTTTCGGAGGCCTTTTTCAACCCTTTTCATCCCTAATTACTGCCTTTTTGTTTTTGCTCGCCCACGTGTAGGATGCGTTTTTTCACCCCTATTTTTCACGGCTTTTTTCCGGAGGTCTTTTTCAACCCTTGATGGGATTTTCAACCCTTTTTGGGTGTATTAAGAGCCTTTTTGACAGCCATGCCTTTTTTGTACCTGCTCACGCGAGGGGCAGATATAAGCCTTGGGATTGGTTTGGAGTTGGTCTTGGACTTGAGCCAGGTCTTGGGGCTGGGGCTGTCCTGGGCTTGGTCTTGGGGTTGGTCTTGGACCTGGAGTTGGGCTTGGAGCTTGGAGCTGATCTTGGGGTTGGTCTTGGACCTGGAGTTGATCTTAGGGCTAGGGTAGGGTGACAACTATTTCTGGCAATTATCTTGTAGATCATTTTGTTTCTGGGCCTAGCACTCTGAAAAGGATGTTATTTAGTCTATTTCAACGAGGTTGCTGGTAGAGTATCTGTTAGTATCGTTTAGCGATTCAAGATGGAAGGTCAGTTTAAGCACCCCTTTTCGGCGATAGTTGCGGGTCCGTCGGGCTGTGGGAAATCGTATTTTATCGTTGATTTTCCAAAAAATATCGAAACATCCTGCGATACAGGTTTTGAAAAAATTATCTGGTTTTACAGTGAGTGGCAGCCTTTATTCAAAGATCTCTCTGTGGAGTTTCAAAAGGGTTTACCTGATATGGAACAGTTTGACGGGGAAAAACCTGTCTTAATAATAACTGACGATCTAATGCGGGAAACTAACGGCTCTGTGGTTGATATTTTTACAAAGGGTTGTCATCATCGAAATCTTTATTCTTAACGCAGAACATATTTCGTCAAGGACGTGGACAGCGGGATATTTCTCTCAACGCACATTACATAATTTTGTTTAAGAACCCACGTGACAAAACTCAGACACAGCATTTAGCAAGGCAGATTTCGCCAGACAACCCGAAATTTTTAAAAGCCGCGTACCAAGGTGCCACTTCAAACCCGCACGGATATTTATTGTTCGATTTAAAACAGAATACACCGGATGTGCTACGTTATAGAACAAACATATTCGGGCCTCAAGGTATCTGCCAGGTATATATAGCGAAAAAAGGGTTTAAGTCTCACAGTCATAAGGATTACATCATATATGATGGCTGACGATTTAAACGAGAACATTGATATCTTGCATGCATTAGCCAGATTAAGTGAAAGTCAACGTGACCCTTAATTGAAATGTTTGGATAGTAAGCAGGTAGAGTGTATTTGCGAGTGTGCACATAACATTTTAAAAGGTCGTGTACCTCTGTCAGCTGATCAGAAGCAGCGACTCTCTCAACATAAACACACATTAAGACGCTTGGCACAGAAAGGCGAATCTATAAAAAAGAAGAAACAGTTTCTTGTACTGAAAGGTGGTGCATTTCTACCACTCCTGTTAGGACCATTGCTTGGCGGAATCCTAGGTAATCTGTTTCAATAGCCATGGACCACAATCTGAAGAAGATGATTATTCTACCGATGGACTTTATACAGCGCTTACAGGTACCAGATGTTACACAAAACAACATTTTAACGCTGCTGCGTAGCGATATGGATAAAGTTTTAAAAACCAAATGACCGACCATGACAAATGGTAGCAGTGCAACCAAGTTCTTCAAAGGAATCTACACTTTTCCAGTCAGTTACGTCAGCCCACCAGCATAACAATCAGCGGTGACGCTGTTGCTGATGATATTAGAGATTTACCGCAACGCAAAGGTCTAGCGGACGATGAAATAGTATGAACACTTCCGCCTTCATATAAGAGAAAAGGCGAGGCTTTGTTACGTCCACTGAATACGAGCGCAGATGCTTTTTGGGATTAAAGGGGTACTGTTACAATAAAAGGCGAGATTATACCACATTCCAACATTATCTATCTGGTTCACGAAACGTTAAGAAAACTAAAAATTACAAACCCGCGCGGTTGGCGCCAGTTTTCGACGTACATTAAAGAGATAAATATACCACAAGAGTTTATCGGAAATACGCAAAGGCATGATGTTTAATCACCCAGCGTTGAACGGACCCTCACAACACCTATAGGTGAGAATTACGATGCGGATAGTGAAACGCGGAAAACACGAGAAGAATCTCTCAAAGAAGAAGAAGAGGACTTTCACTAGATTGGGATTCGTAGCGGACATAACATGGATGCTGTATACTATGATTCCTCTCACCCAACAGGGTTCGCAGGTATAACACCTTTAACTAATGCTGTAAAAGATAAAAAAAAATTATGGTGAAGTGAAAAATTGGCTGCAGCACAGGAAGCTTATACGGTACATAAACCAGTCAGAAAAAAGTTTCCACGAAATAAACATATTGTGAGTAAACTTTACGAGTTGTGGCAAGCGGATCTTTGTGATATGCGAACTTTAAGTAAACACAATAGTGGATACAACTACATACTAACGGTAATCGATGTATTTAGCAAGAGGGCATGGGCGAGAGCATTTCAAACGAAGACAGCCTCAACTATAATTGAAGCATTTGCGGATATTTTTAATACTCCGGCAAATCCACAGACGGATAAAGGCAAAGGGTTTGTGGCGAGCAGTGTGCAAAACTTTTTCAAGAAACAAAATAGCAATTTCTATGTAACAAATAACCCTGATGTAAAAGCATCTGTAGTTGAAAGATTTAATAAAACGTTGAAAACAAAGATGGTTTGCCCTTATCAGCAATATTACATGAATCAGGCCGGTAACGGTATCGGCTCTATCTACAGAGGTGCGCCTATCAACGTGGTCATGGAATAGGAGCTGGTTAGTGGCATATTTAGAAGTATAATACCGTTATTTAAGTCTGGCGCAAAGGCTATTGAAGAAGCTCTTAGAACGGGTGCTAATATTCTTGGTGACGTCATAGAGGATCGACCTATTAAGGATTCGTTTCAAGAAAGATTTCACGAGGCAGGTAGGAACCTTAAGCGTAAAGCCGACCAAAAAATCGATAAATGATGGACGGTTCGGGTTATAAAAGAGTACGTCTGTTCGATAATAACCAGTCTCCACCGAGAGCTGTTGCTAAGAAGAAGCCTACTTACAACGATAAATTTTCAAGATAATGGCTTTTCTACATGCCCAATCGTGTAAATGCGTCAAGGCCGAATTGGATTTGTTCGCTTTACCGTCGACGCAGACAAGTATCGAGAGTGGTGAATGGGTATTTTACAAACCCTTATCAGCTCTGAGTGATGACGCCCCAATAGAATGTGTAGTCCCCGGAAATGGAAACGATTACTTAGATTTAAGCCAGACCATGTTGTACATTACAGCTAAAGTTCTAAAGCAAGATGATACAGCACTTACAGACGCTGATGTTGTAGCACCGGTAAACAATTGGATGCATTCGCTTTTCTCACAGGTGGAGGTTTACTTAAATCAGAATATGGTGTCACAACCAAAGAACACCTACGCCTACCGTTCATATATCGAAACGCTGCTAAATTATGGAAAGGAGGCCAAGAGCTCACATCTAGGTTGAACCTTATGGCACAATGATACAGCTGGACAATTGAATACACTGGGAAACGCAAATAACGGTTTCTCAAAATGTCAAACACTTACGGCTACCGGGAAACACATAGAGATGATTAGTCACGTGCACTCCGATTTGTTTAATCAAGAAAAGTTTCTTATAAGTGGTGTTGCGTTAAAGGCTAAATTTTTACGATCAAGAGATACGTTTAGCCTAATGACGGCACTCACTTGAAATTACAAGGCGCGAATTATAGACGCTAGTTTACTGGCGAGACGTATGCGAATCAATCCAACTATTTTAATTGCGCACGCTAAAGCTTTAGAAACAACGCCGCAAAATACCCTGTTACAAGGACCGACGTAAAAGTGTTAACTATACCTGCATTCATACAGCGAAAATCATTGGATAATGTTTTCCGTGGTTACAGTTACCTAAACGATGTCGTTAGGGTTTGATGCTAATAAAGCCTTCAAGGTGATACCTCAAACCCTTCAATTTATCAGATTTAACCATGTCTAATACGATAAAAATTCTTGGACAATCCAACTTTACAGGCTGAAATGGTTGGGGTCATGTACAGCTACACACTTAATTTCGTGAGGAGTGATGCAATGTTGCCCTTTAAGAAGGTATACGTTAATGGGAGTGAACCCCAACGGTACTTTTAATGGCCTTTGACTAACAACTGACTCAACGTAGTAAACACTGGATTTGTTAGAAACGGTTGCCTCGCTGAAGTAAACGGGTTTGAAAAGACAAACGTTAATTGAGATGCGAATTAAACTCGATCAGATCGATAAACATGGGACCTTGTGGTTTACTGGAAAGCATGTACTAACTGCAAGACTAGGACAGCATACAATTCAAAGATGATACTGGAGTACAAGTGGTTGAGATGTTTAAATCGATTCAACCAAAGAAGATGCGTGTTCATACGGTCTTGTATGTTGATGCTAATCAAAGACTCGACTCTGACGGCAATTATCTTAATATCAGATCCTGCAACAAACAGTAAATTAGGAGCTATTAATTGGACTGAAGATGGTAATGGGGTCATGTACGATCCAATTTCGTGAGGAGCATGCAGAGGTATCGCATTTAACTAATTCACTTAAGGGAGTGAAAAATTCACAAGTTTTAATGGTTCTATAAAAAACCAATACGAAAACCATCGAGGACTGGTTGGACTTTTACGATTAAATATTGAAAAAGGTTAGAAAAGAATAAGCTTTCAAAGTCATAAATCATGGGCCTATATATACTGGAAAATCGTGATCATACAATTTATCTGAGATGACGCATCAATATAAAGAGTATCTACCTGAGTATGCTTGAATACGATCCAGTAAACGAAGAATGTGTTGTCTGTTCGCTCTAATCAACTGACCATGTCGCACGCTTAGAGTTGCAATCATGTAAATGTCTCTCATTATATTTAGAATCAGTCAGCTTGGACCTACATACATATAAAGCGAGAAATTTAATCGATGGGAATCATTTTGATTGTAAATTGGACGAGTACGTCGTAAATATTCATTAGAATTCCTAGAGTAAAATTAATATAATTTTACGAATGATTCTATATCTTAACAAGTTACTCAAGATTACCATTGTTGTAATGGACTTTATTACGTACATGTTATAATTGTTATGACGAATAAGTTAAATTATATGTTAACCTTAAACCATTCTATTCTATAAATAATAGAGATTTACCTCTAGTATTTACTGTTTATTAGAGTTGCGCTAATTCAGATGGCCTATGTTTTCCAATTCAGCTATCGATGTAAATTTTTAGAAAATCTTCTCATTATATTTAGAATTTCATCAGTTCTACATAATAAAACAAAATTTACATCGATTGGGCTTGAACTGGCGCAGTTGGTTATAGTACTATCGTAATTCAAATCTACTGATAAACTTTTTATGTATTTAATAAAATTAATAATAATTTTTAATTTATACGTTAATGTTTCTATATTTTAGTTTATCAATGATTGATTTTGTAATAAACTTTTTTAGTACATGTTTAATTGTAAATGACGAGATAATTAAATTATTGTTTAACGCCTGTTACCCAACCATTCTATTCTGATAAATAAAGAGATTTTTTAGTACCTTACTTTTTTTAATTAAGAGTTGCGTAATATCAGATGAGCCTATTGTTTTTCTTTCTTTTTAATTCAGCATGTGTGTTTTTAAAAATCGTGTTATAAAATTTATGACTTTAGCGTTTTTAAAGAAATTATGTTACCCATTCGATATTGGTAATCAATTTTTTAGACTATTAAATTTAACAGGATTATATAATTACGCAGTAATTAGCTAAAAGTAAACATGAACAGTGGTTTCTTATTACACATTGTTGTGGAATTTAAACATGTAATTATTACTTTCCAAACATTTAATAAAGTTTTTTATAAAAACAATTTGCATGTGTATACATGAAAGGCCAACATATAATATTTTGTTCAAACCACTTTGTAATTAATTACTTTAAGGGAGAGGTAAATACGAGTTGCAGTAAATGTGATAAAGATAATTAGGTTGTTTGTACATATACACTCTAAAAATTAATTATGGGGAAATCAATAGCCAGCTTTACAGCAACTATTTATAAACGTAAAACATAGAAAGTTTTTAGTGTGAGTATACGGCTAACAGAAAACGGGTACCGCTCGTGAATCAGGCCCTCAAAAAATGTTGTTTCAATACAGAGCTGGTAAGTGTGCTTTTAACCTTTTATTTTATTTTCTTGTACAGATTTTTAATTACAGTTATAAAACACATCTAAGTTATACGTAACAACAAGTTTCTTTAAAAATATTAAGGTGTACAATATACAACAATTTAACGATCAGATGGATATTAAACATATTTCAATGCAATCAATGCAGTTAAAGCAATCAGTTTTAATATTCGTTTAGAAAACAATATTGTAATAACTGTTATGTAATTAATTAACTTAATAAAATTTTTTGTTTCATTAGAGAATAATCAGAATGTCAGTAATTTTTTTATAACTCGCTGAGACCTTTTTAATTATGATATTTACAATAAAAAATAAGTGTTCTATAATTAAATTTTACTGTCATTCAAATTCCCCACGTAAGATCAAACTCTAACACAAGTTCATACACCTGTCTTACAAGATAGCAACAGGGCCTCTTTATTAGAATACAAATTCAAATTTTACTTCAAGAAGTCACGGGGCGAAGTCCCAACAGTAAGTTGCGAAGCCCTATATCTGTCTTACAAGATAGCATTAGATCTCCTTATTAGAATACAACTTCAAATTACCAGTCATAACCTACAAAGACAAATACAATTTCCAACCAGGGGTAACGACAGGGGGCAAAAGCCTACACTTGTCTTATAAGATTAGGGTTTTCTTGTTACAATCCCAATCAGAATGCTAACCCTCCAATCACCAGGTCAAAATGACCTATAATTATCCAAAAAATAACCGTCACCCTTAGCCTTCCCCCACCCCAAGTCCAAGACCAACCCCAAGTCCGAGACCAACCCAAGTCCAAAACCAGCTCCAAACCAATCCTAAGGCCTACATCTGCCCCTCACGTGAGCAAGTACAAAAAAGGCATGGTTGTCAAAAAGGCTCTTAATACACCCAAAAAGGTTGAAAAGTCCATCAAGGGTTGAAAAGGACCTCCAAAAAGAAGCCATCAAAAATAGGGGTGAAAAAACGCGTCCTACACGTGGGCGAGTAAAAACAAAAAGGCCGTAATTAGGGATGAAAAGGGTTGAAAAAGGCCTCCGAAAAGAAGCCGTCAAAAATAGGGGTTAAAATATACCGTCCCCCACGTGGGCGGTCTTGTGATGTCAAAATTCAAGATGGCGGCCAAGGTGTTCCCGTTCTACTCCCTGGTAATATGTAACACCCAGTACATACGTAAATAATTTTATAACGTTAAGTTTGAAGTTGCCCATAATTTTTGTATATAAAATTTCTTGATATCTCCTTTAATAACGGATATATCGTACTTCGACGCACTAATGCCGCACCCTGTATATATATATATATATATATATATATATATATATATATATATGGCCTCGTGTTTCTTTTTTGTTTTTTCCGTTATTTACCTTGTGTCTGTTTCCGCACTAATGTTGGTAATTCGTTCCAGAGTATTCCATATGCTGGAATCAACCTTGTTGCTTAATTCTAAATGCATATCCAATAGTTGTTTGTTTTTTTTATCCAAATCGTTTCTGGTGTCATGATTCAATCACCTCTCTCAATCCTTCAGTAATAACATGCTTGCTTTTCGTAATACGTTGCCAATTTTGTCGTTCCCTCTCTGCATCGCGTTAGGAATGCTAGGTTGCACAGTGGTCTACTATTCTTCGAAAGAAACTTTTCGAATGTTTTAGTTTGTTGTTGAATATCCTAGTTTAATTACCTTCTGTTTGAGATTTCCACGAATGTTATATGTATTCCCATTTCTTCCCGGTCCATGATCACGAGATCGCAGACCCGGTTATATTGATCCTAAATTAGCTCAATGTAGTATGTCTTAAAGTAGTGACAAGTATGCACAGTTAAACGTAATTTTTCCGTATAACTTTTCATGACCTTCTGATTTACTCAGATTCGAGTTGATATATTCTTGTGTTTTTTGATGATTCACTTTTCTAGTTATTTATTAGAAGTTTTAATATATCTTGTACTATGTTGTCTTATTTCAATGCCAGCTTGTTAATTATTAGCCTTTAGTATAAATAATTTTAACCCATAAATAGTTATAAACCCATAGAACACGAAAAATCCGTCTATACGGGAGACTCCAATGATTTGTCAGTACAGCTTAGCTGCTTTAGATATAATATATTCAAATATTAAGTGCACGAGTAGATAAATGTGTATGGCAAATATTTCATCAAGTACATATTGACTAATATTTTAGGTAATTGTAAAAAACTGTGTAAACTCCATATGATGAGGTTCAAGATAAGTTAAAGCGTATTCACACGATCGCCCCTAATATGCTGAAACCCGTAAACGATTTTTTAATTAATTGTGTGGCCACGGTGTGGTGCGTATTCATCTAAACGAAAAAGGTTTGGCACACATGCAGTAAATTCAAATGTGCAAACTTATCTTTACGTTTCAAAAGCAGTAAATCTTGGTAGCTATGATGATAGCAGTCAATGAACTAATATATATATATATATATATATATATATATATATATATATATATATATATATATATATATATATATATATATAAATGCTTAAATATATCGATTAATTATGTTTTAGCACTTTTTTGATACGACGTTTAATTTTATAAGGAAAAGTGTAGACATATTTTTTAAAGAAAATGTTATTTTACATACCTAACTCTTCTTTACAAAGTTTCTTATTATAACGCAAGATAAGTCTAAAAATTAATTAAATATGAACGAAAATGTTTAAACTGTATTATTGATATCTCATAGAAGCGGGCGGATTTGGAATTTTTTGTTTAAGTTAACATGTACTTATGTTGCTTGTTTTCGTTATCAACGTATGAAAAAGAGGTTCCACAGTTATACTAAATTGATTTCTTTTAATTTTTTAAGTTAGCCTCTCGATGTCTCCGTCTGAAATGAAGTTTTGAACGTCTGTTTGACATAGATTATTGTTTTGTTTTTACAATGTTGCTTATTTTCGTAAAGAACTTATAAAAGAGGTTGCATAGTTACCCTAAAAATATCTGTTGTGGAATACCACACGATCTTCCAACCTAAAAAATGGATATTAAAACAAATGAAATAATTTTAATAACAATTTTACCAGATATTTTCTAATTAAAAACTGTTAATATGTATAGGAAAATCAGTAATTCTATTTACGATCAACATGAACGAAAAAAATTGTTATGTCTATTTGTGTTGACATCATTTGTATATGTGTTAAACAAAACTTTATTTGGTTAAAAATATTTGACTTTTGTGTGCATACCAATAGGTTTACAAATGCAACAAGCAACCTCTTTTGGTTAACCAAATTGGGTAATCTATGATAAAATATGGCCTTATATTAGGGACACCCTCTATAAATAAGTTTTCCTATTAGTTTTAAATATTTACCTTAACTTCTGTACATAGATTTCATTTGAATGAACTTCTAATTTATGTATACTTCACTTCTTTTGCAATGTTCTATTTTATTAAAATAGAAAATAAACACAAATTGTATAGATATGTAAACTTCTTTGTGTAATAAATTGCTCATGTTTGAAACATACCTTTGTATGTAATAACACACTAGATAAAGCTGCAAATGATGCGATGAAATTTATTTAAGAGATTTTTTACTTTGCACATTTTTGTGAATTGCGGTAAGGTGGTAGTCGTGTCAACTAAGGAACGGTGTAGATTAATGGCCGGGAGGGACTGTAGGGTAATAAATTCCCACCCAAGAATTACCGGCTTGCAACTTGCGAAATATGACAGTGTCATAAATTTAAGAAGTAGGATAGAGTTAGCAACCGAACCGTATAGCAGAGCGATATATCTATAGAACCCCAAGTTAACTCGCAGTCCGCTGCGGTCTTGCCCTTCAGCCAGCTACATTATTTTTTCGTTTTCAAGAAGTGGGTGTTTGGATACCGCCATATTTTTCCTCTGGCATTGCAAGCAGGAAGCCGAGATAGTTAATGTGATTTATTCGTGGTAAGATAACTCAAGCCGACTTCAAATGATAACGTCAAGTGCAGAAGCGACTTCTCTAAAGTTTATAAGCCTCAAACTCGTCTTTACGCTAAGCCCACTTGAAACATTATCGAACCTTCTATCTGAACAACTTTACTCGTATAAAGCTATAACATATTTAAGGTTAAAGAATGTCTTTCCACTCATGGTGTTCTGTCTTGTAGGCCGAGACAGCATTACACACCGAGGAACACGATTAAACGAGATAAATCTAATGGTGAAACCTTGTTAAGAGTAGAGTAAATGGCAGCTCGAAGAGTCGAAGATTTAACACCACGTGTGCGAGAACTCGTGCTGACTTATTGGACACTTAGGTCGTGTTACAAAAGCAGCACGATTCTTCATCATCTTATAAGATAACCTTAATTTTCCGGAATAAATTTCATTAGATTTTAATTATAAGACCGCATTGTTCCTTCTAAAGCTCTTTTATAACTAACGTTAAGATTATTTAATAGCTCTATGGCTTTACCAGATTTGATTTATGATGAAAAGTCCTTGAAGCCATTGTTTGGTAATGTAAAAGGCGCTGGGTGTGAATACCCGCGTGCATTGTCTTTGTAAAACAATACTAACGTCATAATTCTTCCTAACTCTATCTGTATCTTGCCATATGTATTTACGAGTTAATATAAGCCATTTCTCACAACTGACTGTAAAGAATCCTTTATACCTGGAGATGTTATCATAAAAGTAAATGATGCCGCATATCAGTTTGGATAAGCACTACTGAACAGCACGAAACGCTTTTAAACAATGAATAATCAGCACTTCAAATGATTCATGGGAGTCCTCTATAAGTTAATATTTGTCATTTACCTACTAGCACGTTTAAATTATTATCCTTACTCTGAGAGGTACGTCAACACCATTTAACTCCACAATTCTCATTTTCATTGCAATGGTTTATACGAGAACATTATAAAAATTTGCAATCCATAAATTAGTAAGCCTAAATGAAATAAATTTAATTCAGACCATGTTTCTTTAAAACCCTATACTTAAAATTTAATCTTGTAATAAAACGTTTCTAAATGTGAACACTTTATTAATGTTAATAAGCGAAACTATTAATAACTAAATTTTAAAATCGTTTATTTATAAAATAGCATAAAACTGCCATGATACGGTAATTTTGGAACGGAAGTTGAATTAATGTTTTCAGTTGCGGTTTTATATATATAAACTGTTGCTAGTTGTGAATTAAAACTTCTTAATATAGTTTTTTTCCATTTCCATTCGTTACATCCATTTTTTGGAACGATGGAATTTACTGAACTACATACTCTATTACCTGCATTTCTTACTGTTTTGCGAACATTTATATTAAAATAATTATTTAAAAAGCGCTAAATGTTATTTACGTTTTATTTATTTATTTGCATTTGGCCAAACCAACAGATTAGCTGCAAAGCAGTAATATAATTGCAGATTAACACTTATCGATAATAAAAATTAAGCTAATGTTTACCATTTAGTTCAGTCAAATTTTGGAATAGGTAGGTACCGGTTGTCCCAATAAGAATGGCTCTCGGCCATATATCCGAGACCCATTATAGTACAGCTTCGGAAAACACAATTTTATAACAAAAGTGGCTTCGAGAAAAACCTGGAAATTATTTATAGAATTGTAGGACCACCGCTAGAGGGCGTAACTGAAAATTAAAAATTAAAAAATAAATATTTTATAAATTTTGCCTAATTAAGAGGCATTGAAAATACAATCATTATATTCTTCTAAAAATTCTGGGTATGTTTGATTTCACAAGTTTTAGTCCATCTCTTCAAATAAGAGGTGGGGCAGAGTGGGAACCTTATTTTGAAAAAACGCGTGTAACTCCGGTTCTGCTTAATCGATCTTTGCAAACTTAGTCTTGTTGGAAACAGCTCTTTTCCGCTAATGTACGAGTAATAATTACGACACAACCTAGTAATTAACATGCACGCTAGAGGGCGGTATTTACTTATTTTTTCAAATCTAGTTTTCTTTCGGAAATATTAAATGGGAGTATGTAGTTGTAATCGTGGATTACAAAAGTAGACCAAATTAGCAAAAGAATGGCGAAAACCGCTTATCGATATATTTTTCCTGTCCCGAGATATCTTAAGAAATGTGTAACTTTTAAGCATTTTCCTTTGAATTACTCGGGTTTTACTGAACAAATTTTAACAATCTTGAACTCCGTAAAATTTACTTTCCTTGTCCTACATCAATTTTAATTTCAATATTACTGTTATTGTCACGCACAAACGGCGTTAAGGAAGTTAAAGTGGAAATATATCAAAACAAGTAATGGGCCATGAAAAAAAACAAAAAGACATGTATGAAATTATTATACATAGTAATTCGTTCATTTCCGTTTCATAGCTATTTATTCGTATTACATTCGATATAACTTTTACTTTAAAAGTTAAATCTAAAATGATTACCAACCAAGAATCATTTGACATGATAAGCACGTATTTTGAATGCATGAGAAATGCAACTTTGCGGCTAGGGTGTATGCAATACAATATCCCCAAAGACCTCACCCGATAGTAGAGTTTTTCGTCGACTCACATATCGTTTAAGAACGACGGGAAATGTAAATCTTCCTGGTGATAGAAGACGCGTCAGAAGTCTCTCAGAGGCAATCACAATAAATGTTTTGGCATATTGTAAAAAAGTTGTGTAAATGGTAATATTAATTTAATAATAATAAAGTAAACAAGAAATCAGTTCTAGAAACACACAAATCGTCAAACTAACAGGAGATACAAACCATTCACCACAAATAATGCCTTTGACTCAAATCGGTAGATTAAATAGTAGTCCATTCGATTTGCTTAATTACCACAATATCTGCTAGCTTACTTCCACTGAACATCAATATAAAAGATTAATGTAATACTAATAAAATGATCTCGGACGACAAGTTATTTTTAATAATGTCGTAATAACTAAACCGAGTTTCTTAACAATAAAAATTTTATCAAAATGTAAAAAATTAAAATATGTTTATTAACAGTTAATGTGATATGATTAAATAAAATATATCTTAAAACTATCCTTAAATTACTAAAAAATCATTACATTTTGTACACAAATATTTTAATAACCTCTGGTATCTAAATGTTTGAAACGGTCAACCAAGGTGATGTCATCCTTGCATTATTGCGCAATATCCTGAAATAATGTTTACGTAGTACACCAACCCATGAAAGAATTTTATCTCATAAATTTCTTCTTGAAATTTTGAATCCAATATTTATTGCATTATTTTGAAGTTTTAAATGCAAAATTGCAATCATAAAATGAAAGAGTACGCAACAGTAAAATTAATTGTGCAATCCAAAGCGGTAATATTAAATGTAAAGTAAAAGTTAAAGTAACAGTAAAACAGCAAAATGTAAATACTAATATCTAAAATCTAAATAAAATGTAAATGAAAATAAAAAGGAAATGTACGAAGAAGTACGGAAAATGCGGTGATGTTGGTCAGGAAAGACCACTCGCAACACCATAAAGGCTAATGACGCGCTATCACCACACACGCCACTAGTCGAAATAGAGGACCCGAAACCTAAAATAAAGTAAAAACTTAAACTGGTGGGGTTTGTGAAGCAAACCACTATCAGAGGAGCAAAATGAAAAAACCGGTAAAAAATTGAAGCTAAGGTAAAAAAGAACGGAAACCAACCATGACCTGAAGGGTCAGCGGGCAGAACCCGTAACAGTTTTCGTGTAAGAATAAAAATCACGGCAAAATGCCACTCCACTCAGAGTCAAAAATCCTTCCGGACAAACCATAAAAAATAATCGCGAGACTTGAGGCCGGGAGAAAGGTTCCATTACCCTACCCGGTGATTTCAAACCAAGCCTCCTAGGTACATCACACACAACCACCACAGTCACGTTCGGTAAGTCAAAATCGGTAAATCCAAGATACGACTATTTCATGGCAAATTAGCTCAGGATGCTTCGTCGTGGAGAACAAGAGAGGCCACTCTACCCTTCACGAGATTCAGGTTTCATGTTGATCGCACAGTCGTCGTCCAAGACTAAACATACCGCTAACTAACACGCACGTTTTGTAAATAAATCGAAATCTAGGTGAAGTAGCAAAGAGATGATGCACTCTTGAACACAACACCCCCTAAAACTACTAAAACGTCATAATCAGGAAGCCACAATCGGGAAGTGAACTAATCGAGGTTGACACGAGGCGAACCGAAGTCCTCAAGCACCGTCCAAGAATAGACTAGACAAATCAGGAATACAAAAGCTAGAATTTCGAAAACAATTTCAGGAAACTAAAATAATTAAATCAAATAAAAATAAAATGTATACAAGCATTACTAGTTTTCTTATCAACGGTTAAGAGTTTGAAAATTTCACGTTAAATTAACGATCAGAGGTAAACTCAAAATGATTATCTTAAATTTTACTATTGTAACAATAGCAAATTGTAAATCCAATAAAGAAGATAATCTTCCGAGAACTAATGTCCCAAAAATCGGCAAAACAATCGCACGAGTGATCTAAATATCAACCATCGTGCTAAACAAATGTAGCAAAAATAAAATAAGTGGTTTGCAAAGCCACAAAATAAAATAAAATAATGTGCAAATAAGCACAAAAATAAATTACTTTGAAAAATCATCAAAATAATTAAAAATGTAAATAAGAAAACCAGAATGTAAGAATCTCAAAAATACTAGAAATAGAAAAATAATTAAGAACTAATGGGTTTTAAATCTTTAACATGAAAACACCTAATGGTTTATTATCAATAGGTGGCCAATCGGTACGTAGTTCGACCTAACACCTCAATAACTTTTGCTTCAATAAATTTTGGAGCTAACTTTTGACTATAATTTTAGTCGCATCAGATAAAGTAAAATTCTTTTTCCAAACTAAATCGCCGACGTTTAATTTTAATGGACGACGTCGCAAATTGTAAGATTTTGAATTTCTTTCGTAAGCTGCATGTAAATTTTGTTTAACATGTTTAAAAACAGGTGAAAGTTCATTTAAATCTTGAACTAATTGTTCACGGTTAGTAATAAATAAATCATCCTCTTTAAAATCCTTTAGTCGACCATAAAAATCTCCAGAAATTGGAACTGTCCGACCAAACGCCAAAAAGGAAGGTGAAAATTTCGTAGACTCATGAACAGCGTTACGAATAGCATGGGCAATTTTGTGAATTTCAACATCCCATTCCTTGTGATCATCTTTAATATAAGACCTAATCGCAGTACCTACTACTTTATTAACTCTCTCAACAAAATTTACTTGGGGATGATAACTTGCATTAAACCAAATGGATTGAACTTTGTAAGAACTCATTAAATTTTTAAATTGTGCACTTTTAAATTGAGGACCGTTGTCCACCATACAAATTTGAGGAACACCGTAAACTAGAAATACATAATTTTCAATATATTGACAAATGCCTTTAGCAGTAGCACTGCGCATTGGGTGAATCAAAGTAAATTTAGTAAACCAATCACAAATAACTAATAAAACTGTTTACCACTCCTCGATCTAGGAAAAGGACCCACTAAATCAATAGAAATACATTGAAAAGGATAAGAAACATTTTTCTCTTTACCCATAAAACCATAATGATTAGATTGTGAAGACTTGCTTCGGTTACAAATATTGCAATTCCTAATGTATTTGCAAATGTCGGACTTTATTTTTGGCCAATAATAAAATTCTTTAATTTTTGAAAATGTTTTAAAACCAACAAAATGTGATGATGTAGGATCATCACGAAATTTCTGTAAAATATCTTTCCTTAAAGATTTCGGAACAACTAACTTCTATTCCACTAAATTGGACTCCATGTTTAAATCATTTAAAATAAATTTGTAGAGTTTATTATCTTCCACTCTCCAATCAGGAAATAATGCAGGATTTTTAGAAACGTTGATCAACATTTTCTTATACCAATCGTCTAAATCTACTGCAAAAAATTCTAAAGAACTAACTTCCAAAGGTGCTCTAGAAAGTGCATCAGGTACAACATTTAATTTACCTTTCCGATGAATAACTTCAAAATCAAATTGTTGAAGTTTAACACTCCATCTGGCTAATCGACCTGAAGGATCTTTTAAATTATTGAGCCAAATCAAGGAATGATGATCAGTAATAACTTTAAAATGGGTACCTTCAATACGAGGCCTAAACTTTTGAATTCCAAAAATAACTGCAAGTAATTCACGTTCTGTAATTGAATAATTTTGCTCGGCTTTATTTAAAGTACGAGAACCATAAGCAATAACAACTTCATCCTCTCCGTCACCTTATGTTAACACATCCAACACCACAATTGGAAGCATCACATTGTAAATAAAAAGTTTTAGAAAAATCAGGGCTCGCTAAGATAGGAGCACCAACTAATAAAAATTTAATTTTTAAAATGAATCATTCGCTTCGGTATTCCATAAAATTTTCTGAGATTTCTTCTTACCTTTCAATAAATTATTAATCTGAACTTAAATAGTGGAAAAATCATGAATGAAACGTCTATACCAAGAACACATTCCAATAAAACGTTTAACTTCTGTAAAAGTATTTGGTTGAGGAAATTTAGTAATAGCTTCCACCTTTGAAGGATCGGTGTGAAGACCATTCTTATCGATAACAAAACCTAAATATGATAATTGAGGTTTACAAAATTCACATTTATCTAAATTAATGTTTAATTTGGCATCATTAAGCCTTTTAAAAACTTCTCTTAAAATAGCAATATGTTCCTTAAATGTACTTGAAAAAATAATAATATCGTCTAAATAAACAAAAACTGATTGGGATAAATCATGACCTAAAATTGAATCCATAAATCGTTGTAAAGTACTGGGTGCGTTGGTAAGTCCCATGGGCATAACAGTATACTCAAATAATCCTCTACGTGGAACAGTAAAAGCAGTCTTTTCACAACTCTCAGGGTCTAAAGGAATTTGCCAAAAAGCTTTCTTTAAATCAATTGAAGTTAAATAACGAGCATCTCTTAATTTATCCAAAATATCATTTAAAAATGGTAAAGGGTAAGCATCTTTTTTTGTAATAGAATTTAATTTCTTAGCATCAAATAAACTCTAAATTCACCTAACTTCTTTCGAACCAAAACCATTGGAGAATTCCAAGGAGAAGAACTGGGTTCAATAATTCCTTGCTCTAACATGTCATCAATTTCTCTATTCGCATGCTACAACATAGCAGCAGATAATGGAAAATAACGTTGTTTAATTGGTGTTGCATCACCAGTATTAATTGAATGAAAACTTTATTTGTTTACCTAATTTTGAATTTGATAAGGTTTTAAAAGGTCAATAACTTGATTTAATTCAAAAACTTGATCATTATTAAGATCATAAATACTCTTAATCATTGAAAAATTTGTCTCCGCAGAATTTGCAACAAAAGAATTTTCACTAAAATCAGCTTTAATTTCAAATAACGACAAAAATCTACTCCCAAAGTAATGCAGTAGTAATAGATTCAGAAACAATAACAGAAATAGTTTTAGTAATACCATTAATAGTCAAACATAAATCAACACTTCCCAAAATGGATTGTAAAGAACCATCAGCAATAATCAATGATGAAAAAGGTGAATTCCTATTTAATTTTAAATCATATTTATCAATTAAATACAAATTAGGCTTACCTAAATTGTAACGGTAGCTCCACTATCTAATAAAGCAATAAAATTTTCATTAAAATCTTCACATTAATAAAAGGTCTAATACCATTGTCCTTTTCAACAAATTTGGAACAAATTTTTGGAGTTCCATAAAATTTCTTAACTGTAATCAACCACTCTTTAAAAATATGCTTGTCAGCCTTTGAAAATCATAGGAATGTGTCGACTAACAGAACACTTCCCATTTACAAGTTTTTGAAAATTTACACTTCGGACAATTAGTAAAGTAACATGGAATAACCACATTTAAAGCAAAAGATTTTATCATCATCCTTATCACAGGTGTGATAGGTATGACCCAACTGTTTACACTTAAAACATGTTGTTGAAGACTTAGCTGTATTAATATTTGAACTATTAAAAGTTTGAAATTGTATTTTTTGGTTTAGCACCACTAGTAAAATTGACTTTAGGTTTAATGTTTTGTTTCAATGTAGAAGATTTAGGTTTGTATTCAGATTGTCTTTGAATTTGGAATTCTGAGCTTTCACTTACTGCAATTTTTTACATAACTCGACTAAATGGAAAATATCATTAACATTAACAAGAGCCAACTAAGTAGCGAACCAAGGTTGTAAATTTTTCATAATAATTTTTAATTGTTCACCTTCAGAAGGAGGAATGTCTAATTGTGAAAATAAATTAACCATTTCGGAAATAAAGAGGGTTGGAATCTCATCAAAAGCCTGTTTTCTATTCTTAATATCATTTAACAAAACTTCGTCATGTCCTTCGGGTAAAAAGTCACTCTTTAATTTAGAAATAAGTTGAGCCCATGTATGAATCAAAGGCTTAATCGCTCTATACCAAATTAAACCTTTCCTGCAAATAAATCAATACCAGATAAAAGCATCGCCGACTTTGAAATGTTTCGTGCTGCCATCAACTCCTCACATCTTTGAATAAATGTAAAACTTCTTTCTCACTACCATTAAATTTTAAATTTAATTTATAAACAGGAACAGAACTTTTAGAAATTTGTAAATTTTCAATTAATTTGGAAAAATCTTCAGCAGGAATACTAACTGAAGTATTAACATTGTCGTTATGTGACATATAAATATTAGAAGTGTCTAAATTGGTAACTCAATATTTAATTTCAATTTTTTTAATTGATTCAATAAATTCTAAAGATTCGTTACATAAAGTCAACAACTGATCGTGTAAATACAAAAATTCATTATCAAAAGTGATGTAATTTAAACGTTTCAAAATGTGCAATAAACGAGTATGAAGTCTAAGGTACTCTACTTTCGAAGGCTTAAGTTTAAAAAATCTATTAACGATTGAATGTTATAAAGTTTTTCTTTTAATAATTCCAGTTCTAAGGTTTGGATAATTTCCAATTTCTTGTACGAATCAAATAAATTTGGATTAATCCTTTCTAAATTTAATTTACATCTTAGTAATAAGCTTTCCGCATCATTACCATTTATAAAACTTAACTCTACTAATAACTCGTCACTATGTAAAACATCCACTAAATAATCTAAATTTGACATGGTAAAAAATAATACACGAAGAATAAAATTTCACTAATCGTAATCACAATAAAAGTATACAATCGTAATAATAAATTGTTACAGTATCTTTAAAATTGGTCAACACTAACAATCGAAACTGAAACAAACAAAAGCGAAAGTAACCAGCAAATGGTAATGAAAGCAAATCAAGTCCCTTGCTCGATGAACCAGTATAAAGATGGTGGTGTGAATGGTGTAATAAATTTAATAATATAATGAAGAAACAAAGAAATAAGTTCTCCAAACACAAATCGTCAAACTAACAGGATTTGCTTAATTATCACAATATCTGCTAGCTTACTTCCACTGAACATCAATATAAAAGATTAATGTAATACTAATAAAATGATCTCGGACGCCAAGTTATGTTATTTTAATAATGTCGGAATAACTAAACAGAGTTTGTTAACAATAAAAATTTTATCAAAATGTAAAAAAATAAAATATATACAAATATGTTTATTAACTGTTAATGTGATATGATTAAATAAAACTATCCTTAAATTACTAGAAAAATCATTACATAAATACCTTTGTAAAATTTTTGTACACAGATATTTTAATAAACTCTGGTGTCTAAATGTTTACGAAACGTCAACCAAGGTGATGTCATCCTTGCACTATTATGTGCGCAATATCCTGAAATAATGTAAACCAACCCATGAAAGGAATTTTATCTCATAAATTTCTTCTTGAAGTTTTGAATCCAATATTTATTGCATTATTGCAATCATAAAATGAAAGCGTACGCAACAGTAAAATTAATTGTGCAATCCAAAGCGGTAATATTAAATGTAAAAGTAAAAGTAACAGTAAAAAAATAAAAGTGCCTGAAAAGAGCAAATGTTTTAATTTTAGTATTACGGGTTAAAAGATATCTTACCATCAAATTAATGGCACTTTGCACTAAATTTAGGAAACCAAAAACTTTCTGCTTCTCTTAACGCTCATCAGGAAGTGGAAAAATAGATGCTTTGAAAGTTCGATAATGTAATCCTGCCCAAAGATATGAGCAGGATTATGTCAATGATGACATGCGTGAATAAAATGACCAGAAAAATAATTTATGGAATATAAACCTTTAAGAAATATGTACACTTAAAAGATATGCAAATTAAGTTGCCTATCTCATACCTATATTTCAATAATTAAAACTTTTCTTATATTTACAACAGAACGAATGAAAGACCTTAAATTACGGTATATTTTAATAAAACTCAAAAGGGTTGTTACAATATGCAACTTAACCACCATTTAAGTGTCAGAGCAATAGCCAGGGACTTGCGAATAAGCAGAACCACCTTTCGCCGTATTTTGACAGAACACCGGTAAATCCATTACATGTAAAATTAAAAGTTGATATCTTTTCATCTACATAATATATTTTTCTTAAACAAAATATATCTACACAATAATATTTGTTGGCATGATTATATTGTAACATATTAATTAATTAATTTTATAACTCTGGAAAAATATTTATTAGGACGTTATATTTCTTTTAGGTTACATCCATCTCATGTACTGTACCAAAGATGCATCGCGATTACGATAGAAGGTTGGATTATTGCAACTGGTTGCTAGATATGATATGTGACGACCCTTCAATTGCTGTCACGTATGTTGTGACCAGATGAAGCTACATTTAGAAGTAATGGTTTGGTAAACCGTCACAATATGCACTATTGGTCACAGAATAATACACGCTGGATGAAAGAGGTTCAACATCAGGGTCGATGGTATAATTGGACCCTTTATTTTCAATAACTCAATTAATGGGGAAAGCTACCTAAAATTTTTAAGGGTTGAATTGCCTCTTCTTCTAGGAGATATACCCCTAGAAATTTGTAGGTCCACTTTGTTTCAGCACTATGAGTGTCCGGCGCATTTCTCCAAAGAAGTTAGAGAATTTTTAGATGACGCATATCCTGATAGATGGATAGGACGTGGGAGCCTATTTTTTTGGCCAGCCAGGTCAGCAAACTTGACTGTCTTAGACTTACATCTCTGGGGACAAATTAAAGACCTACCTTGTTTTTGCAATTAGGGCCACTACTCAACATAACATGATCGATATAATACGAAATTCCATTCAGAGTATTCAATCTACTCTTCAAAGAGTAAACGCTTGCTTGGAAAATGACGGACGACAATTTGAACAATTAGGTCGTCACTAATTAACTTGATTATTTTTATATTTTATAGTGCTGTTTTTTTTATTTGTTTCAAAATTACATATATACAGTGTGTCCCCGGATTGATTGGACGACTCGTCTTCTAAGACTTGTGGCGGTTAATTCTCGCAGTTCTACCTATTCCAATGTTTGCAGTTTAGTTCTGCTTTTCGACAACCACATGATTTTGTGCAGGTTTGCTTGTAACTGCTGTAGTGCAGTGTTAAGGAGGATATAATCTGGAGCTGGGTATTTATTAGACGAGGCGTTACGGAACGCTTACCTAGCCCCACTTCTGTGGATACTACGCGTGAACTCGGTAGTATGCTCGTGTGCTCTGAAACTTTGCAAGATTTAATGTTGTTTTGTCAGCAGGTTTTACGAGCACTTGGTATCGCAGCTCAACGAGGTGTTGAGGGGTTTCCTCCATATGAGCGAACTAGAAAGTGTTCCCCCACTTCTGTTACCGGGACGACCATCGTGGACGATCACGTTCACGAATAAGCAAATTACTAAACTGTTCACTCAGTAAAGGCAACGAATATTACACTAAGTAAGAAAATAAAGAAGTATGTGTATTAAAAGAATGCAAAACTCAAGTAATATATTAAAATAAATGAGTACATATACACCTCACCTCACAAACTAAATTAATAACAAGAATAATATGACTAACCTAAATGAACAGCGTGATAATAAAATGCTAACCTACAGTATATATACAAGAACGTGGCGAAGGTTCCCAGAACGAATGTAAATACATGATAAATGGTATACAAGTGCAATAATGAACCAATTGCGATGCTTAGCAGAATATGGTTTCGAGAGTTCGTAGCAAGTTTTCGTTAAGAACCGGGGCAACCAAGCCTCGATCTGCCTACTCTTGGTAATATACCAGTCCAGGCCGAGCAGCCAGTCTCAGTAGACTCATTCAGACCAACGAAACTTGTCAACTACGAAGCAAAACCTAGCCTTAAATAGACCGATCCTTGCATCGCTTAAATAGCTATCCACGAGGAAAATCCGTGACGTATGCTCGTCAATCTAAGCGCCACCCATATAGCGTACCGGACAGGGTGATTCTTCTTTTAATTCCCCTGGTGATACACGAGGGTTGAGGAAGGGTGTAATCTGATTGTCAAGTTCGAGATGTTTTAAAACTAACGTACAGAAAAAATGCAGTACTTTTGTGAGACGATAGGTATGCATTAAGGAGTACAAGACGGCCAATATCTTACTCAACAACAAAGACACTATCATATTGAGACCCCTTTGAAATGGCAGTGTTAGCAATCAATACATCTGCACCTTCAGCAGCCTAATTCACCTGTGTAGCTGCTTTGTTCAATTCCACTTTCGGGAAGTCAATAAGTCTTAGTACTTTTTTGTGAGGACAGTGCGTGTACGCCAAACTTTGTGTAGTATATGGACCCCGTCAACAACAAAATATTTGCCCCCATTACGAATATCGTCTCACAGACTGTATCAAACTTTCTCAGAGCGGTTTGTAGCTCATCCGCACTGTCACTTAATAAGACTGTGTCATCTGCATACACCAGAAGTCGTACATTTACGTCACCAACCATTACACCATTTGTATCCGTACATGCTTGTCTAAAACATGTATCCATGTATACATTGAAGAACCACGGTGACATCACACAGCCTTGTCGCACTACTTGCTCAATACTAAAGCATTCACTCACACTTCCTCTCACCCTAACACATACCCGATTACCGTTGGATACTGCCCTTATTCCATTTATTAGACCTTTATTTACGACATCATTGACCCTTCGTTCAATATCGCCCTCCATTGTACCATGTGCAGTAAACATTCTACCCAGATATACTAGCTTGTCCGCTTGCTCCACAGTTTCATCTTGTAGATTAAATACTCTACCCTCCTTTCCACCTTTTCCGACTGAACACCACAATCTTAGCTTTGTTCACGTTTACCTTTAGGTCTCTGCCCTCACAGACTGTATCAAACTTCCTTAGAGCGGTTTGCAGCTCATCCGCACTGCCACTTAATAAGACTGTGTTATCTGCATACAGCAGAGGTCGTACACTTATGTCACAAACCATTACACCTTTTGTATCGGTACATGCTTATCTAACACACTTTTAATTTGCTTTACTTTGCTTTACTTTGCTTCACTTTGCTTTACTTTACTTTACTTTGCTTTACTTTGCTTTACTTTGCTTTACTTTGCTTTACTTTGCTTTACTTTGCTTTACTTTGCTTTACTTTGCTTTACTTTGCTTTACTTTGCTTTACTTTGCTTTACTTTGCTTTACTTTGCTTTACTTTGCTTTACTTTGCTTTACTTTGCTTTTACTTTGCTTTACTTGCTTTACTTTCTTTACTCTTTGCTTTACTTTGCTTTACTTTGCTTTACTTTGCTTTACTTTGCTTTACTTTTGCTTTACTTTGCTTTACTTTGCTTTACTTTGCTTTACTTTGCTTTACTTGCTTTATTTGCTTTACTTTGCTTTACTTTGCTTTACTTTGCTTTACTTTGCTTTACTTTGCTTTACTTTGCTTTACTTTGCTTTACTTTGCTTTACTTTGCTTTACTTTGCTTTACTTTGCTTTACTTTGCTTTACTTTGCTTTACTTTGCTTTACTTTGCTTTACTTTGCATTACTTTTAGATTGAATTACGTAAATTTGATTGAAATGATATGGGATGTTATACTTTCTTTAAAAACTGTAAAATATATTCATTAAGGGCAGCGTAATTTAGTTTATCTGGATCTTTATAGAGAGCATCACTACCAGCATTAACTTTACCGTGAGCGGTTATATTGTAAAAGCTTATTAACAATTAAAAACAGCTAATACTCCTGATACTGCTTCACAATAATGCTCATTCGATTGTAATTATGCATTAACAAGTAGATGCAGCGGGTTATATACAATCTTTATTTGCCACTATTATTATCATTATTGCACAGATATGGGATTATTCTTAAAATTAGCTAATTTCTCCACACTACCTTGAGATTATCCGATTCCGGATCAGTCGCATGTTTTCTAATACACAAGACAGTATCTTCAATATAGCGGTGTATACGCCGAAAAAATGTCTTCTGTCTTCTTCTCCTTTAAGCTAGATTTTGCCTCTATGCAGCATACAAGCTCTATTTGAATTACCTCTGTCAAAAAGGGGTTATAATCAAATTAAGTATACCGGCCTCCTATTAGAACACTATCATTTTAATCCTCGAATTTTTACCAATAAGGGTCTGCCATGCCATGCTATCACATAAGACGGATCTACATACAGGTTCTATCTCGGCTGACGAAAAAGGATTTTAGATTTATAAACTCTGAGGAGAGATATTAGAGTGTTGCTACAGAAAACAAAAAGTGTACACCACGCATAAATCTTTAGCGAGAATTTTACTCGAGGCTGGTACATTGCGAGTAAAATTTTTTCGAGTAGTGGACTGATCTGATATGTGATCTTTCAGTAATCACAGTAATGGGTACAGTTACATACTAGCGGTTATAGATGTGATTAACAAGAGGGGTTTGAATATGAGTTCTTAAAACGGAGACAGCCACATCTGAAAGCATTCACCGTTGTTTTAAGAAAGGCGAAAACTTCTGCATATACGTAAAATTTTGCGACGCGGGGCTTTCGGCGAAGGCTGTTTCGGAAACCCCCACTCCAACCCTCCCCGAACATAACCTAGATTGTAAGACAGGTGTAGTACGTTGCAACTTGTTCTCGGGTTTTCGCCCATTGTCGTGATCGGAACTTGTTCGTGGACCTTCGTGTATTGTTATAATAATAATAATAATAACGGCAAATAAAAATTGTATATGACCCGCTGCATGTATTTTTTAAAACATAATTACAATCGAATGAGCATTATTATGAAGCAGTATCAGGGTATTAGCTGTTTTTACTTGTTAATAAGCTATTACAATATAATCCCTCAAGATGAAAACGGTGAAGTTGATGCTGGTAGTGATGTTCTCTATGAAGATCCAGATAAGATAAATTACGGTGCCCTTAATTTTGAAAATAAGGGGAAGTGCAATGTCTAGTATTTAACATACCAGATTATGGATTACTTATATTTGAGGATGTTTTTAATAATTTACTGTTAGACGTAGCACCTTTTTGCGGCCCTGATTTATATAAATAAAGAGTAGTTACGTTTAACAGGTATTATAAGCTTTATGGCTATGAATATATTTTACTGTTTCTTAAAGAAAGTATGACATCCCATATCAATAATCAATTTTACGTAATTTAATCTAGGTGTTAAAAGTAATACAATTGATTTTAAAAAAGTCATCCCTAAACTAAAAGACAAAATGAAGCGTAAAACAAACAAACAACTGTAATACATATGTGTAACCATTTAATGCATTTATTTTCTGCTTAGATCTTCTACAGATAATTGTAACTGTCAAAGGAGCACGCAGTGAAATCTAGAACAGCCTATAATGCATATGTGCATTAACTAACATATTAATGCAATTTTATTTTCCACTTAAACCTTGAGCATATAATTTAGCAGTCGACCTTCAATATTTTACTTTTAATTGATAGTTGGTGCCACTATTAAAGGGAGTACAAAATCAGGCGTAAAACAGCCCATAATGCATATGTGTAACCATTTATCGTATTAATGCATTTTATTTCCTCTTAAACCTTGTACATATAATTTAAGGTTCTCAAGGTGGAAAATCGTTTAAAGCATGGCAACTTAATTACTCATTTTTAATTATGTATAATGTTGAAGGTGACTTTCTCATGGCAAAATAAGTATATTGTAAAATAAAATAGGCCTTAAAGAAATGTAATAATAATTTTAATAACAATTATGCAATCTTCTTTGATAAAAATCAAAACGGGCCCTAATAAATATTAATAATAATAAACAGAGATTAAATAAAATCTTTTCATTCTCAGGTGAAAAAAAACGATCCCTACGTGGGTATATATAAAAAAAGTGAAAGTTAAGGTGCTCCAGAGGTGACGTCACAAAAACAAAATGTCGGATGGTGCCCGTGTACTACTAGTATATTACAATTATAATAAAGCATTAATCTTATTAGAAATATATAAATACAACCAGACATTTTATGTTCGTAAAATTGGACGATGATAGAACCCGGCAAACGCCTAGATCTACAGTGTGATCAACAGGATATGCAAAACAAAATAACACCAAGACCTTTAATTCTTTCCCTACTTTCCATTAGGTTCGTTGTTAATGTAATTAATATTGAACGAAACCACTTTCACATTTGCACTGAACGTTACGTTAGTAACGTTTAGGCACATATTTTTGTCATAACACCGCTTTACTAAGATATCTAACTCACTTTGTAATAATTGAGTATCCTGGTGTCTTTTATTCTGTGGAATATTTTGAGATCAGCGGCGAACAATGGTCAATTAAAATCTATTCTGTAAATTGACATCGCTAATAAAAATTAATAGTAGAACTGGTCCTAGATGGGATCATTGTAGAATTTCTGAGGGGTACGATAGATGGAATATGTTTTTCAGTAGTTTGGGTATAGATAACTGCACCGAAATAGGTCTTCAGTTGCTTATACACTTTACCACAGTTACCGAGATGACTGCACCGAAACAGTTCTACAGGAACTGCAAGTGGTGAACGAAAATTGGTGGGTCGGTGGGCCTGTAGAAATAGCCCAAGTGGATGGTTCGATGTCAATCTCTTTGAGATCTGGTTTATCCAAATTTTAGTGCCACACATTCAACGGACTAGGCAACCAGAGAAGAGAGTCATCGTAATGGGCGAAAATATGGCTAGTCGTTTCGCCCCAAACGTCATTAGGATTGCACAGGAACAGGATAGTTATCTTACACTTTCCACCAAATGCCACGCACTTTATCCAGCCTTTGGACGTCGCAGTTTTTGCACCTATGAAGAGAACGTGGCGAGTGATTCTAGATACGTGGAGAAAAGAGGGGCGCTATCCTGATTCTATTCCTAAGGAACAATTTACTCTGCTACTGAACAGACTGTGGCCGCAGATTCAATCCAACGTCAAACAAAATTTAATGTCTGGCTTTAGAGTCACCGGACTCTTCCCATGTAATCCGCAGGAAGTTTTGAAAAGGTTGCCGAATGCTGTAGTCCAGCAGGAAAAGGGGGGGCGTCTATTGCATACAAGCGTTATTGAACTATTGCAAGAACACAGAGGTGTTGCTAAAGATCCGTCCACCAAACGCAAGCATGAAGAAAGATTGAAGCTGGTACGAGAACTTTCCATCCATCTGTGACTGCAGATCATTCAGGTGACATCCCAGAAAACCCACCTGACGATCAGGCACCATCAACATCAGATTTTCAGAAACCTAGAAATACCGACAAGAAAGAAGAAAACAGACAGTCTTCAAAGGAAAATACAGCAGAAGAAGCTGCAGCAAGCATCAAGAAAAGGGCTTCCAAGAGAATAAAAGAGACAGAAGATAAATGTAGAATTTGTAGAGTGAGGTGGACAAACTACAAAGGGCGTGTGGACTGGCTACAATGCTGCAAGTGCCACAAATGGATTTGTGGCATATGCAACGAAAACAGTAAGGACCCCTATTTTGTCTTGCAACGTGTCACATAAAATGAGGAGGAATTAGATTAGTAACTCAGCCAAACGGTCCTGAGACCGCAGAGCACTCGGATAGCGTGGGTGTTTTGAAGTGTTGATAAAGAGTAAGTATATGGTTATGTTAGTTATAAAGCGCGGACGAAATTGTAGGCAGAAAGATAAGGAGAACAGACAAGAAATAGGCGCCACAAGCTTTAAAGGAAGGAAAGATAAATTATTAGTTCTTGGAAGAGGGTCCCAGTAAAGCTTGAACCAGGGAAGGAACAGGAAGAACAGGTAAACGGCAATTCACTTAAAAAGCGTAAATTTCTTTATGAATTTACCAACAATGAATAATCTTTGTAAATTTTAATATATATATATATATATATATATATATATATATATATATAGAATAACAGTGCATACCAGTGCAAACCCAAACATACATGTAGCCTTAATTTACTATCACAATGTGAAACACTAAAGTTTCGTAAACATATATTTTCAAGATTATTGACGAGGGTAGGTCGCGAGATTTTAGTGATAAACTCACCTTTAATCAATTTAGCTAATTTAATAAAAGAACGTAATCCCTCTCTGCTACACTGAAAGACCTTTCATAAAACGTAACCCTGAAAAGGAAAATTATATATAATATATATATATATATATATATATATATATATATATATATATGTATATATTAAACCAAAATTTATATAGAAAGGTAACACTTCAACTTGCATTTCGTTTCAATATCAACATAAACCTTAAAATAAAATTCAAATATACATGGTCCTTTTAAATGTTACAAAGGATATTGATAAATGCTGAATGAAAATAAATGAAATACACGATCAATGGGTCGTTACTTTTGACAGAGTAGGTAATGTTTAAACCCTTTCCACATTTTATGAGAGTAACTTAAATGTTAAATGGAAAGGTGCAGTTTTCTTCAGATTCAGTAATCTCAGAAAAATTATAATCAATGAATAATTTAACGCCAATGTCAATGTCACTACGCTAAATTTAACAAAATTAAAATAAAATCAACTAAAGAAAAATGATATTAGGTACATTATTTTATTATAATACATGATTATTGGGATCAAGAAAATCCAAACTGGATGCGATCAGTCGCTAATCAACACCCTTGGTCGATAAATACCTGGTGTGGGATATTTGGCGATGTTGTTATTGGACCTCATTTTTTCGATGGTAATCAGCGATACTGTGATTTCCTTCGAAATGACTTGCAAAGATTGATGCCAAATATTCCAGAGCAACAACGTGAAGCAATTTGATTCCAGCAAGACGGCGCACCACCACATTTCTGTCGAGAAGCACGTGCTATATTGAATGACACTTACCCTAACAGATGGATTGGACGTGGGGGAGCAGTAAATTGGCTTGCAAGATCGTCAAAGAGTGCGGAATTCTTTTCGAAAGAGGGTTAATAAATGTTTAGAACAAAATGGTCGTCATTTTGAACACCTATTATAATGAAATAATGTACCTAATATCAGTTTTTTCTTTAGTTGATTTTATTTTTAATTTTGTTAAATTTAGCGTAGTGACATTGACATTGGCATTAAATTATTCATTGATTATAACGTAGTTTTCTGATTACGAATCTGGAAAGACTGCACCTTTCCATTTAACATTTAAAAGTTACACCCTAAAAGGAAAAGTGGTTCAAACATTACTTACTCTGTCAAAAGTCTCCCCAACGACCCATTGTATCCCTAGATATTTCATTTATTTTCATTCAGCCATTTTATCAATATCGCTTTGTAACACTTTAAAAGGACCACCCTGTATAAATAATCGGAGAAGCTTGTTCAGTTCATATCCTAACATACATATGCCAGTAACTAAACAATTTCTAATTGGAGACCAATGATCTGAACAATCTTATCTCCAATAAAAGAAACTTTGTACTTAAAAGCAAACAAATATAGTGTAAATAATACGACACAGACAACCGGTATATAGACATACAATTTCTGTTTTACGTTACTGCTACTGCGCAACGATAGTATAAATAATAGCTCCTGAAGTAGTATCAAAGATGGAAGCTAAAATTAACACATCATTGGGCGTTTCATGTAAAAATTCAATGATAATCACTGATTTGGTTAAATTAAGTGCACAAAATATTAGTTAATGGTTGGATCAACTTATAACAGTTTTATACTAGTGAAATCTTTAGGAAACTTAAATGAATTCGGCTATCAAGATGACACCGAAGTAATAAAGGTAAACAATGTATTAAAAAGTTTTTTGTAATATGATTAATTTAAACACACTTTTGTGTAGATACTGTAGTTATCCCTGTGAAAGGCAGTGTGTAACCGATCATAGGTTGAAAAGTAAATTCAGCAATACAATGTTTACTGGTACGTAATGGAATAATCTAACCTTTTGATGGACGAGTACTGGAGTAGTTAATGTCGTTAAAATTCCATCCTTGTAATCTCTAATGACAATGTAACATCTCCGACAACGAGACACCAGTAATTGAAGCACAGCTACTAGTCATGTACGAGACGATCCAATTTGAGAGCACGTAGCAAAAGCAAAAACCAGGTGAAAAGGTACGTAACGTATAATCTTAACAGCAACAAATAACGGAAGAAGACGAAGCAGAAGAACGAAGGAGCTCGAAAGATGGTAAGTGATACAATATCCATTTATTCATATAACGTTATTTTACCTCTATAGATCGAAAACGAGCTATATATGATAATTTATAACGAACTGGTTAAATATACTACTTTTAATTTAAATATCGTAGTTTAAGCCTAAAAGAAAGATTCTAATTATAACGAGATTGAAGACAACCGAGCTAACTTACCATGTGTGTGTAAGTAACATTTTTTTACATCCGCATAAATAGCGACTATATTACTTCACCAAATGAAAAAATATTTTCTTGAAAAATTGTCATCTAGAAATGATAAGCGATGAAATTCTTCTGTAAAAAATGAAGACACGATTTTCAAAGACAATGCTTTGGTGGTAAACAAACAAAACGCAAAAATAAGCTTTACAATTTGTGGTTTTTGGCAAAGTAGTAACTAATGGCACTAAAAGGTTTGGTTTGGCTTACTCCAACAGAAGGCAAATTCCCTGTAGGAACCAATAAGTTGTGAGACCCGACAACAGGGACTGAACTTTGATAAGCAACGACGAATTAAACGACGAGCGAAAATAATTCAGACGTTTTATTATTGTATCGAATACATTATGTTATTGACACCAACATTACAGTTTTTCTCATAATCTTAGCAAACCAAGTAGGGTGTTTAAATTCAAAAGTTAACTATATAATGCAGTAAACCATCCTGAGATTGACTCGAACGAAGTTTGGCGAACAGATCCGGAAACATTTGTTATTCGACTATTCTAGCGATAAACAAAAAAACACTGGCGATCCTGGGATGGGTACTGTAGTACTTTGGGAGATTTCAGCTTGACCGTTGAACCACAGTATGTGAGACCGAAGATCATAAACAACGACGATCTCCAACAGGTTGTGGAGACAAATTCCAGTATAACGTGCCTAAAGCTTGGAAAGAAGTGGAGGTTACGCCATTGGCTCCCACAAGAATTATCAAACGATAACAAATTAAGTCGTCTTACCGTTTGCTCGGAAAACATTTTACGCAACCATAATGAACCATTCCTTGATCGGTTATTAACCTGCGTTGAAAAGTGGATAATATACTCCAAGTCTACGTGTTCGTATCATTGGTTGTCGCCTACTGATTCGATACCACACACTAATAAAGTTTCGTTTCACCCAAACAAAACTTTATTGTGTGTTTGTTGGGCGGCGACCAGAATAAGCCATTACGAATTTTTGGAAAGGGGTTAAACTATCACGGTGAATTTCTATTGTGAACAGCGAGTGTAAGCAGCACTCATCAAAAAACAGCCTTCTTTAGTGAATCGGAAGAAAGTGCTATTCGTACAGGATAACGCCAAACCGCATACCACAAGATTCACCAGGGAAAAAATTTAGGAATTTGGCTGGGAAACCTTACTCCACCCTCCATATTCTCCTGATACTTCACAAAGTGATTACCATCTTTTTGTGTCTCTGCACGAGACATTATAAATCGCCCAAAATTTTCCGATCACATGCTTATTATAGTAAATCTAGTAATAACGACTTTAATCAACCTTTCATAGGACGGGTTGTTAGTGTATTAATAATATAAAAACACATTATACCTACTTAATACACGTAAAGGTAAATCAAGTAGGATTTGAGGGTTAATTTGCCTTACGCAGAGCTAAAGGTGTCGCTTCACTAAGAACTCGTTCTTACATTTCGACTAAGCTGCAAAATGTGTAGTGCATCAGTAATATAGTTTATTTTATGAGAATACATGAGTTGTAATCGGAAAGTTACCAATTGACAATAAGATTAAAATCAACGACCAGTACCCAAAAATGTATGATCTAAAAGGAGTTATTATAAATTGATCAGTAGTTGTTATTGCCGATTTGAAACAAAGAAAAGTTAAAATAACAATAGAATGAGAGAATTTTTACATTAGACGTATTCTAGGAATTGTTGAGAATTTATCATTTTTCATTTGTATCAACTGGATTTAAAAAACAAGTAACGAAGGATTTAGCCTTAGGTTCGTCCGTACGTGTGAATGTATGCGAAACGTCTTGACCGATTTTTATAAAATTTTGGTGGAACCCTGGGTGAAAAGTGAGAGTTTCTTAAAAAAAAGGTTTACCGATTTGTTCAAAGAAGCTAATACGTTAGTCCAAAAAAACCTCATGATCAAATCGACGAAAGCTAAATTTCTGAGTTACATTTTGTAGAATTGCGCATTTTAGACATCGTATTGGAAAAACTTTAATTTCGTCACTATTGATAAGTTTTGGATATGTTTCTAATCATTTGGGAACAGAAATATCCAAAACGCATTGTCTTGATGGCTAAGAATGAAATTTCATACTCTTATTGAGTTGGTTATTATTTTGGGCCAAAGATACCCAAAAACTTTATTTATATACCAATTTTGTTAGGGAAACCACGAAACGCATTTCCTCGATAGGCAAGAATGAACTTTAATGGTTTTAGGGGTTGGTCATTATGGCCTCGATAAACAAGAACGAAATTTCGTGGTTTTCAAACGTTGGTCATCATTTGAAGTCAAAGATGCCCGAAAGCTTTATTTATAGGTCAGCTTTGTTGGGGAAACGTTCTCGATAACCAGACACAAATTTTGACGGTTTTAGAAAGTTGACCATCATTTGGGGGGCTAACTATACCCAAAAACTTATACTTATACACGGCCAAACACAATGTCCTTACTGGCAAGAACGAATTTTTGTGATTTTAGGAATCTGGTCATTATTGGAGATAGAATATGCTCAAAAACTATATATGCGAATTTGTTTGAGAAAAACGGCTAAACACATTGCCTGTATAAAGAAGAACAATATTTTATGGTTTTAGTGCTGTGTTCATCCTTTGGGCTCACATGTGCCAACAAAATCTTAATTATACGCCAATTGGGGAAGTGGCGAAACATATTTACTCGATGGGATATGAGGAACTTTATAATTTTAGAGTATTACCCATTATTTGACTACAAAGATACCCAAAATCATTATTTGTGAGATCTGTCACATCAATAATATTTATTTATAAACAATTTTAGGTTATTTTAGGTTTTAACTACCTTTAAGTGATTTTTACGATCAAATGAAGTTTTACAATTCCACTTAATTCATTTTAGCAACTAAACATTTGAGCCGGCTGACTCGAAAACTTTTCCCATCAGTTATATTTTAGTCAATTTTATAAAATAGATTTAGATAAAATCTTTTTTCAAGTTTTATGCGAACGAAAGGAAATAAAATCGATCCCTCTTCTAATCCCATAGTTTCACCATGATCAAAAACCACTGGTTTAAGACTTAAATGTTTACGTCAAATTTGAATTTCATCGATTTTTTTAACAATTGAGTAGTTTATCCTGTGACGTATGACCTGTTACCTAATAAACCAACTGATTGAAGTGTTAAAAACAGTCGAACCTCGTTTAAATCCTCATGCGATTTTTAATTGGAAGCGGTAAACTTTTAGGGAATCATAACCAAACGCCGACATCTTACGTTGTTTTTTCATTTAGTTAAAAACATGCGGAAACATTTGTGCAAGTTACATTTACTGGGAAGATATAACAATGAAGCCCAATTTAACTAGAGTCCCGTTGTTCCAATGAATTACTTGGACTACGCCGTCGAGCACTTATACACTGAGTTACTGCAAGAATTTGAGCCATTATTGCAAAGGTTCGAGGATTCGTGCGAGACCTTCAAAATCGCAGAGGAAACGGAAGACGACCTGCAATTTTTCCTCCCGATATGTGGTCTGTTCGCTATTGTGTACTAACTGACAATGACAGAACCAACAACTACGCCAAAGCCGGACATAGAGGACTATAAATGGAGTTGTCAACAAACCACCCTACGAATTGGATTTTTATCCATAATTTAAAGAAGATTCGATGTGGAAGATGTGTATTTCTAAAGAAAAATTGATTGCTGGAGAAAAGACGTAAATATATAGAAGCAGACAGGCGATTAAGGAATATGGTCACTAACTATTATAGTAGAAATATGATGGAATTTGTTCGCGGTATATCTCCCAATTACATGATGAACTAATATTGTAGTGCTCACATAATTGCATCGATTAGAGATAAGTTAATCGTTGAAAACCAGTTTAGTATCATGTCTTTGATAAATTTAGTAAATATTTGTAATTATTTTGAATAAAAACTAATTTTGTTAGGTAAACGGTTTAAACAGTACCCATTGCTATTTATGTTTTTTTTCCATGTGTGTAATAAAAGTTACACTAAAAATCCGTAAAGCGTATCACATGACCTTCTCTTATTGTCATGAACGACACCTTCCGTATAAATCAAACGCTACCGCCAAATACTCCTAGTACCTATTGTTAGCTCTTGGCCATCAAGAAGCAATCCATTTTCGCGACTATAACGAAATTGATGTATATAAATAGATTTGGGGAAAAATTGCAAAAATGCTGACATTTTTCCGCGACCCCAATGCCATGGGTGTTAATAGATATTTACCCCTTCGCGCCGAGTGTATTTTCGCCAAGCGCGCGCTATATCTAGATCTACGCGAGAGCGCGCGTTAACCTCGATCTACGCGGGAGAGTCATTTTAGGTCAATAAGCATTACAATTTTAACAATTACGAAATAAAACATGAGAAAATAAAACCAATATTACTTTTTAAACTGTAATTTATTAAACCAAACATAAATTCTTGTAAACAGAAAACAAAAACAAATTAAAAAGCAAAATGTTGAACATACTCTAACTAAATCTAAACATTGTGCTTATAACCACTAAACTACTGTTTACTTATGATGTAACCAAAGTGTTCTTTGGAACAAAGAGGTTTATCACAGACAGAACAAAATAAAATTCAGATTGCAAGTCACAGTGCTATCCGCACACTCTAAATGGGCGGAGTTGTACCCTACTACTAAAGTCTGTAAATTGCTAAACATAAATAAGCGGTATCCGGAATAGCATAAAACGCATTTAAAATCGTATGGAAGTCTGATACACCGTATAACAGAAGTCGTGGCAAAAGGGATTCTCTCGATGACTAAAAGCCAAGTCCAGTGGTTCATGTGTGGCGATCATCACCAGTATCACCCATATGCATTATCTGGTTGTAGAACACAGTCGCGCATGATGCATAGGTGAGCATTACCGGCGCGAAGGAGTTAAGGCAACATTCGTCGAAAATCCTGATCAACACTCACGCGTCACATAATTTATCAATTGGTCATTGAGACAATCCATTTTTCAGCGTCCATGACAAAATTGTTTTGTCAACATAGATTTTGGGCAACATGTAACAAAAATGACGCCTAACACTCATGGACCAGAGAATTTGCCTTTTGGTTATCGAAATTATCCCTTTTGCCGCAACCTCAACAAAATTGGTGTGAAAATATATATTTTGAGCAGCATTTATTCCAAGTGCTGGCAAACACTGATGGAAACAAAATTTAGTTCTTGATCATCCACTGTACAATGACTCCAAATAAATCGGTGTATAAATATATAGTTTAGACAACATCCAGGCCAAACTTACCTATTGGTCACAAGGCAATCCATTTCGCCGCGTTCATCACGAAATCCATGTATCAACATAGATTTTGGACAAAATGCGACCCAAATGATGATCGCCACACATGAACCACTGGACTTGGCTTTTAGTCATCGAGAGAATCCCTTTTGCCACGACTTCAACTAAATTGGTGTGGAAATATACATTTTGGGCAACATTCATCCCAAATGTTGACAGACGCTCATAAGGCACAAAACTTTAATTCAGTGAATCTAAATTCAGCTACTCCAAAGAAATTGGTGCATAAATTTTTCCACAGATCAGAAAGCTACAGGAGTTTGAGTTTGTTCTTTTTTTTGGAGATTTGTGGATATCGGAAGCTTTACAGAAAAACTAGTATAAGTGTCTTACTTTTTACTACTGTACAACCTTTTCTAAGAAAGTTTATTCGTATGTCGTATGGATATTGATAAGCTTACTCATATCTTCGATGTTTATGGGTGGATTTGGCTGGTTAGAAACCCCAATCTCCATTCAATAATAAAAGGAATTGCGTCAAGGAACTGACACGATACGTTCTTTGACGCAGTGCAAAGATATAGAAGCTCCCAAAATTTCTGTCCGGTTTGGGTGTTTGTAAGTATACAGAGTTAATAACCTTCGTAGTTGATGCCGTCAACACCCACTCAGATTGGAATTCAAGAAAAAATAATCAATCTTTTCCCCTGCATGTAGTTTTGAAGTTGTTGCAAGTTAAAGAAAACCAAATATGCGTCCCTGCCGAACTTTAAAGATTCTGCCACAGACAGGGAAAAAGCGGCCCCAGTGTTCTTTCTTCTTAAAAAATCCAATTAACACAAAATCTGTCTACGCAATGTAGTTTTTGAGTATAGCAGCGCATCAACGCAAGTTGTAAAATATAGTATGGTGGACAAGTTATTTACCCCTCCATAAGAACTGTACCGCACCCATATGGTTCTACGCCTTCCTAGACTGTACTTATGAAGCTCGCGCCTGTGCGGTGTACACCAGTATGGGCCCTCGTCTATTCGTCCATTCACCTATGTCGCTCGCGTCTGGCCTAGCCTTTCGGTCGCTGTCTTTCGGCCGCGCGCCTATGTCCGGCTCCGCAAAAATACAGATTTCGGGCAACTCTTTTCATTGCTTTTTTACAAAATTTTTTGATAAAATCATTCGCTGTTTTTCGTAACTGTAATCAAAACTGCATGGACCTTACGGCCTTCCAATTAAATATTTATACTAGCTTTTTTGTAGAATGCTTTAGTATACAGTCACGGTGTGCACTGTGGAGGGAATCATCTTTTTTTATTTTTGCAGTTTTTATTGATATTTCTAGGTTAGTGTATAGAAATTTAATCCAAAAAAACTAAATTTCGTTATCTTAAGCCCATCGGTCTTTGTATGTAGCTCCTGTAAAGAGTTAACATATAAATCGAAGGATTGCAGTGGATTGCGCATATTATAGGGAAGAAATTAGTTTAGGCGTGGCTATGCATCAAATGCATTGATTTTTCTGTTTTTTGGAACTGTACCCAGGTTCCATACTCAGCTTGATGAACACGTTGAATAAGATATTCTGTATCTAAGGACTTCCGCCCTGACCACATACATTACGAACGTCGGTGGTTCCTGATTAAAATTGTTTTCACTATTCTCGCTCTTTAATGCTACTCTACTAAATATGGATTATGAACAACCTTCAGCACAAATGCTTGCCAACACTCATGGACCATAGAACTTAGCTATTGGTCATGACAGAATCTATTTTTCCGGCGAAATCAGTCTATCAACATAGATTTTGGGCAAAATTTAGCTCTTGGTCATTGAGGCAATCTGCTGACCAACATATAATTTGGCTCTTGGTCATCTAGGTACCCCCATTGCTAATCAAAACTCGATTATCCAGGGATTCTATTTTGCTGTATTTATTATGGGTAAACGTAAATTTTGGATAAGATTTCTATTTTTCGTGGTACACGTTCCTAATTTTGGAAATTCTGGTGTACTTTGCACAACAAGGGTATGTGGTCTAGTAGGGAAGCTATATTGTGCTCACGCAGATACACGACCTTACGATATCGTTCACGCACTGCACGGCCTTAGGTTTAAAATTGTTTACTGTTTTTTTTAATAAATTTTTGTTGCATAGTTAGGATAAGAAACAGTGAATTACTATTTTGTACGTGTTATGGAAGGGGAGATTCTTGTACCTCTGGCCTCTAATTTTCGTTTAGCCGAATTTTTTTATAAAAATTTTTTTTAACATTATCAATTAACCATGAAAAGAGTTTTCAAGCTGCCATTAATTGTCGCAACGATAATTTAAAAAGTTTATGTCAACATTTTTAAATACAAGGAATTAAATACCTGCAAAATGTCAAAGACACAATACGGTCTTGTATCTCTAACCTCTACGTCTTGTACCTTTGGTAGCTTATGGTTGTGAATGATACCAACTTTTGTTTTTTAAAGGTAGATAGTAGAGGTGGGGGACGCACGCTCAACTGCCAATTATTTTGTGTTCTAGGTAAATAAAGCTATTTTACACATCAATTTGGGTTTTTCTTTGGGCCGATTGAGAGAGTCGATGGATTAAAAAAATATTTTCTGGGTGCGCCACTGAAGATACGTAAATGATTTTTTATTTGAACTATAAAAAAAGGTTTTGCTTTTTACTCAATATTATACAAATTAAAATTAACACTGAAAGAAAACTGCCGAGTCTGTAACGCAGAACCGCCAACTGGACTAGGGTCTAAACTTATATCGGTTTTAGATACCTGGAATAATGTAACTAAGCAATAAAAGTGGGCAAATATACTTACATTTATATTTATTTCACTCTAGATTTGGCACAAAATATTTAAATTCGACGAGCATTATCACACAGGTAGTTCTAAATTGCGCAAGCGCCATATTAGACTCGGCTAACACAACTTATAACAAGTACATTGTTGCCAAACGTAAAATGTGATTTTAGCACAATCGAAATAGATCTAGGTAGATTTTAGTCAGTGTACAAGGCGGCCATAGGCACAAGAGTCTCATCTACTAGGGAAGCTAAGTTAGACATTTGTTCTTTTCTGCTCTTACTTCTAATTTTTTTAATCGTTTTTTACAGATCGGTCAAGGTGTGCACTATGGAAAGCGTTATTTTTCTCACAAAATAGGACATATAATTTCATTTTCTGCCGAAATACGAGAAGATACTGTAAAATTTATATTGGTTTTTCTTCCTTAATGTTCAGTAAAATGTTGTAGTCAATAAATTAGAACTAGTAATTATAAGGTTATTACCCCATTTATGTAATCGTATATAATGAGTGTAGAAATAACAATGGCACTATTGTTATCTGAATAGCGTGCCTGCTAGTAACATGATATACTTAAGATATGTATGTTAAATATGTTTAGTTTACTAACGGAATTTTGACTTTGCTTAATTAGGGAAAAGATGAATAAGGGATTGAGTTGGTTCACGTACACGGCTTTGCTTAATTAGGAGAAGATGAATAACGGATTCAGTTGGTTAATATACGCGATGCATGTAATACAGATTCATTTATGGATTAAATTTTGAGTAAGAAGTGCCGTTTTATTATTTTATCTCTTAAAAATCAGAAGTGTGATTACCTAAGTGCTGTTTTAATTAAGGTTGACATTTTTAGCGTGCATTCGTGATCCGATTGCATTGATTAGTGCGTACATAATTGTGTGATTATGAGTCGCTCGTTAAAACAAACCATACAGGTAAAAAGCAAAAGCGTCGGTGTAGTTCATTATCCAGTTCGTCAACTTCCACGTCTTCTGATGATGCGCTGCGTCAAGGGAAAAGTTTAAATAAGCGCCTAGCAAAAATAGGAAACAGTGCATCAAAATCCGGTGTGTCCAGTTGTGACGAAACGCGAGTAGACGATGTCGCAGGTACTTATGAGTGGCCCGATAAAGTGGTAGCAAAGATTGTTGCGAATCGACTTCGTGGAATGGCCAGACGCTGGTATGATAGTCATCAATATTTAAATGTAAAATGGCGGTATCTCAGAGAGGATCTGACTTAGCAATTTCGTAAATAACCTCCGTTATCTAAGTTGTTGATCTATGCGGCGAATTATCAGGCTGCTCCTGGACAAGATTTGGGTGAGTTCTGTTTTGGTAAACTAGCTAAATTGAAGTTACTCAATGTGCATATACCTGAACCGTATGTTGTTGACGCTGTAATTGGTGGAATGCCAAACGAGGATGTTTCTAGGTCAGTTAGATCACCCAATTTCCAAGAAACCAATAAATTGTATGCTTCTTGAGTACGTTGAGATGTGTCCCAGATAAGAGGCTGGTGCTCAAACCTTGGTAAGATTTATGAATCATCCTACAAGCGTATTATCCAATTGTCCTGCTGGGAGTGGGATATTTAAACGGAATGTCAGTACCAACCAGCCGAAGACATCTTCTAATCATGATGTCAATGAAGCAACATACAGTACAGCGGTTTGAAAATCCTTACCTAAAGTACGCCATTATTAATCATAGAAAAGTGAACTGTTTTTATCGATATAGGTAGTACGTCAAGTTTAATTAGGGAATCCATTATGAAAACGACCAGAAATCACGAATGTATCTGCCGTACGAAAACTCAGGCCCATCCTGTGTTCAGCAATGTAGATGCGGACGTAAAGAACAGTGTAACGTATCGTTGATATATAACGAGACTGCATTTCTATTGGATGGCGGACTTAGGTAAGACAACTGCGACCAAAAAACATTAAATGTGTTACCGAAGAACCCGTCGCGTATAGAGCATACGGAATGCCGCTGAAAGAGAAAGAGATTTTACGTGGTATAATCGATGAGCTATTAGCTAACGGTATAGTTCGACCATCTCAGACGCCCTATGTAAGTCCGGTTCTTTTGGTAAAGAAGACTGACGACTATCGAATGTGTTAATTATAGATGTTTAAATGCAGTAAAGGACAAATACCCGATACCGCTGATTGAGGAACAATTAGACAAGTTAGGGGGCCATCAATGTTTTAAAACCCTTGATTCGGCTTCGGGGTTGCGGAAGGGTCAGTGCCTAAAACCGCGTTTGTCATAGCGGATGATCATCTGGAGTTTCTAAAAATGCCATTTGGTCTTTCAAATGCGCCAGCAGTTTTTCAGAGGGTTGTGAACAACGTTTTGGAGTCTTTAAAAATGTCTATCGCTTTTACGTATATTGACGATGTGATCATACCGTGCCCAAATCCTAGGGACGGACTGGACCGATTGCGTCAGGTGCTGGAAGCTTTTCGTAAGAACCATCTAACATTGAAGTTAGAAAAATGTCGTTTCTTTAAGAACAGAATTCTCAAAAAGGGACTTGATACCACGAGTGGCGAGATGGTGGCTCGAAGTACAAGACTTTAATTTTGAAATTGCGTATCGCGCAGGGAGATGCATGTATCATGTTAATACATTGAATAAGAAACCGTTCGACTTATTGGAGATTAACCAAGCCGACTTGACTGAAGGCCGCAGGGTAGAAATTATTGCTATTTCGACTAATATTTAGTGTAGACCTTAATGTATTTTGCAACAGCAAAATTCTAAAAAATATTTAAACACATTATTTTAACACCATATCAATGGGTGATTGCCACTTTCCAATTCATATTAATGACGTTGTATAACTGTTTAATAATATAATTAAATTCCATAAAACAGTTTATCATATAGATAAAATTTTACAGCCTCAAGGTTCAAATCATTTAAGAGTAATTTTGTATGGCCATTGAAGATTTGTTGGTTTCGAGGTGAAATTACTTTTTTTTAACTCATGCTGTAAATTCGTATATAGGCAAGGCCACAACCAAATGGAACTTAAAAGAAATATAATAATTTTAATAACAATCATGCTATATCTTTTATAGTAATAAACGCGTTACGAAAAATAAACTACTTTGTAACAACAAAAACAGTTATCCCCTGCAGAATGACATTTAAAATTCATGTTAGACATAAACACTTTGTTAGCTTTAAAAAGAACCAAGGCCATCTGCTGCTTCTATCAATTATATGGTTTAATCATTTCATTCGTATTTAATTTTTAGTCTCACGCTATCTGTAATAATTTAGTAACAATTATGCAATGTATTGCATAATAAAACGCGCTACGAAAAATAAAGCACATTGTATAACAAAAATAGTTAATACCAAGGCCATCTGCTTCTATAAATAATACGGTTTAATCGTTTCATTCATATTTAATTATTAATCTCACGCTACCTGTAATAATTTTAATAACAGTTATGCAGACTCTTTTATAATAATAAACGCGTTACGAAAAATTAACCACATTGTAAAAACAAAACAATTATCCTTGTCTGAATGGTATTTAAATTTATGTTAGATAGAAATTAATTAATTAATGAGCATAAATACATGTTAACCTCAGATATTGAAAAAATTTGAGCTAACGCTTAAATTCAGCTTTCTAGATTGCATCCAATATATTCGATATGTTTAAGGTCTATGACTGGGTTTTTATATCCTTGAAATATCTGATAAAAAAATCAAAATTGGCCCTAATAAGTATTAATAATAATAAACACAGATTAAATAACTTCTTTTTATTATGAAAAACACTTTTCATCATCTTTACATGCCTTATTTATTGATTATTCTTTCCTATTATTAGAATACAATTTTTATGACGGGGGGGTGGGGGGAGGGAGCCCAAGAGCAAGTTTCGACATTCTATATCAACCTTACAAGACTAGGGCCCCGTTATTAGAATACAAATTCAAATCTCACAACAAAAATGCGACCTCCACGTGGGCGTCAAGGTAAAAATGTGGAAGATGTCCCAGTGGGTGGGGCTTGTGACGTTACAAAAAAAAGTGGAGGGGATGGTGTCCGTGTTCTACTATCAAGAAATTTAAACTAGAAGTTATAGGGCTATTTCCCCATTTATTTAATAGTATGTAAGGTAATGAGTGTATAAATAACAAGGGCACTGTTGTTAACTGAATAGCGCGCCTTCTAGTAATATGATGTTATATTTAAGATATGTATGTTAAATATGTTTAGTTTACGAACGGAATTGCGAAAAGTCACGTACACGACTTTGCGTAATTAGGGAAAAGATGAATAAGGGATTTAGATGGTTAATATACGCGATGCATGTAATTGATGGTTAATACATTTTGAGTAAGACTTGTCGTTCAAATCGTATTTTGATATCTTAAGCTATTTATGAGTAATTACAGGGACCGTCGGACGGATGGACAGACGGAGGACGAGACGCGTATAATAGTGAATTTTCCATTGAAAAATAATGTTTTGCATTTCTTTTTCATAATCTCATAAAAAATAGCTCTCACATTTCTTAAACATTTCACGAATCACTATAATAGAAACGTAACAAACCATAAAGAACGCGAAAATTATTTTTGTTAAAGAAGGCTTTTAGAATTTATTCGATTGGAAGTGAAATTTAAGTTTAAACATCAATTAAATTGTATCTTTAATTTATAACTGTATTCATATGTAAATACTAAAATAGTTCGGGTTTAATTTATAAGCTATAAATTTAAAATAAATGAGGGGAATTACAAAAACATGGAGCTAACATATTGAGTGGGCGTGTATTAATGTCTTTCAGAGGCAAAGCTGTGTGTGATGACAGCCGAGACATCTTAGATGCGTCGTAAAAACCAAATATATAGGAACAGTAAACAAATATTTTAAAATTGTCGGCCCAAGGACCTCTTAATTAGAAGAAAAGATAATTTAAGTCCAATAAAATATGGTGAGTTATTGCTCCTTTCAAATATCGTACACCTTTAATTAGTTGTAGAGGAGTAACTTGACATTTATGAAGTAGGTTCGTATAATATGTCGGCGGTCCGAGGGCGCAGGTAATTAATGATGTGTAAATTAAAAGCCTGTAGCCGTTTCGAAAAGATTTCTCTGAGGATATGTAAATTAGACAGTTGTTAAGGTGCGCATTGTAAGATTCTCTGTCAACGTCAGACAGCCGACACTGCGGCATTCATTTTCCTGTGTATACAAGTAATTGTATCCGTTTCAAAATGTTTTGTATCTATCGAACAGTTTTTACGATTTACATAAAAAGACAACATAATGGTACGAGAACTTGATCTCTAATGAAGAAAACTTTAGAACTTATATAGCCCACCTACGAGCAGTTATTTTTATGCTCCTTCAAATAAAATAAATTTTAAATATTCATATGATAACATATTGAGTTAGACTCGCTTAGGCATTTCCTTATAGTTTGGTAATTAATTATTGACATTAACGTTTATGATCTTTTCATGTTAGAGTATAAATTATGTGGCAATTAACTACTTAACACATGTAGCCTCAATTTTAAATTAGTGAAATGGATAATTTATTAGCACAGATGCTTTAAAAAACAATACAAACTTTTGGGCTTTTAACGCATGCATCATGATTCAATCCCATTAGAATAGCAATATTGTATACACAAAATTCCTGTTAATGTATTTATGACTTTTGCATGATTTGACCTTACGTTTAAGGTGATCATAAATTACGAATATATATGCCAATGTTTTTTAAATTTATAATTCTACCGAACAGTTACTAATAATCATACGAACATTATTTTTTATGAAAATTCCATTAAGCTGTACGCGCGTTCATCCACAACGGACGTGAACATTTACCGTCGGTTAACACAGATGAAACATACTTTCATAGATTTCATATGAGTTTCGCTGAAATAAGATGTCCATAATATATAAGAACTTTGTTTAATGTCAGTCGCGTTTACCAACTCAACAACCTTGCATCAGTTTCTGCCAGGAATCGTACCCTTGTGGCCCGTTCTCAACTTAGCAAGGAGAACCCATTAGGGATTAAAACTGCACTGAATTTTTTTTAACGTTCCGCTGCAATTTACTATTGGGAGATTAAAAATTTTCTGTAAGTTGAACTAATTTGCACAACAGTGATAGTTACCTTGTAGCATATTTTTAAGTTAGCAAGGAAAACCCATTGGGAGTTAACGCAACACTGCAAGGTAATGTTGTGATAAAACCCACACCATTTTACTTTACATAAGTTGCTCCATTTTAGTTACCGTCTTACCTATGTTTAATAAAATCAGAAAGTAGAGTGCCTGATTTCTTTCACTTAAAGGTCATTCCATGCCTGATTTCTTTCACTTAAAGGTCATTCCATCGATTTTCGCATAATAATGTATTTTTGGGTTGCTACATGTTTTTTTAGAAAATTGAAAAATATACGTTATACTATTATTTAAGTACTGGTCTCTTTAATTTTTTACCGCCCCACTACTACACACAGTGGTCAAAATCTACGAAGATATGATTTTTTAATAATTTTAATAAAAGCATGCGATGGAATGAAACATTACAAACTGCAATTAAAAACTGAGCTTTAGGGCTTTAAACTTCATTTTTTTTATGAAAATTTAATATTTTAATTTTTGCTGTAAATTATAAAATAAGATTCAAAAAGCATGTGTTTTTGTGAAATACTCTATGGTTCAATTTAAATTGGAAAAATTATTTTTAGTGCTCAACTATTCCTTTGGGTAATATTATTAGTAAGGCCATTAAACAGTAGACTAATACTGGTATAATCAAAGTACAAAAAATAAAAAGGGTTATATTTTTACTTTTTTAGTTTTTATTTTTTGAAAAAGCACTATTTTAGATATGTACCTAGTTCATATTCTTCTTACAGAGTAGTAGTGGTGTACTACTTTCATTTTTTGACAATGGGAATTCCCAAGGTGGCCCACTGGGGAACGTATTTTTGACCTTTGACCTCAAGCTCGGCCTTGGAGTTGGTCTTGTGAATTTTTTGTATTCTAATAAGGGGCCCTAATGCTAGCTTGTATGACAGTTGTAGAAAATTTTTCTCAGGTCTGAGCCTCTGATTTGAATTTGTATTCTAATAAGAGCCCCTAATCTCGTAAGGCAGGTATAGATAGCGAAAGGCTAAAAATTAAATATGAATGAAAATGATTAAATCGTATTATTGATAGAAGCAGATGGCCTTGGTATTCTTTAATTCCGTTGTTGCTAAGTATAGTAATGAAACACGTGAATTTTCTTTGTGTGCAGTCAATACTTATTATTTAATACACATTTAAAGTGTTCCCCAACAAACTTAAAAGTTGTTTTTTTGTACTTTGCAGTTAATAGGTGTAAGTGTCGTCCTTGAAGGTATTATCTTCATACTCGAAAAGGTAAGAATTTTAGTTTTAATATTTTAGGTTACGATGTTTGATAAAGTGCGATTTACGAACAATGGCCACATTTTTTAAGTATACAGTGGCCACTGCTTTTCATATTTTTAAACCAGTGGCCACTGTACACTTAAAAAATGTGGCCACTGCTTTTCACATTTTTAAACCGATTGCCTTATAATTATTGAAATTGTTAAAACAAATATAGCTATATTCATAATAATGTTACTAGTCATTTATTATTATATTGTTGTTATATACCTAGGTACCGGTTTTAATCGGATTTATATTTGTTTGCGTCAGTTTTATATCGATTGTTTGTAGTAGGCAGGTATTAAGGGCATGTTCATATTATAGCTATATTTGTTTCTTTCAGAGGTTGCAGTAATGCCACGAAAAGGTTTAAAAATACTGGCATTGGAAAAACCAGTAAGAGAGCATGAAAATGTAGTATATGCAGTTTTTGAAAGAGGTTTTCTACCAAAAGAGCTGCCATTAATTACAATATTCCTCGCACCACCCTACGAAGATATATAAAAATGTAGGGAATTCAGAGAAACATAAATTGAATAATCCAGATTTAGAAGGTAGTCCACGCATGTGCCCAAATTATACAGTCAGAAAAATTGTTTCTAGTGAAGAGGAGCAGCATTTGTGTAGATATCTGAAAACTATGGCTAATTTACATCACGGTTTGACGCCCAAAAACTCCTGTAAATTGGCCTATGAGTTGGCAATTGCTAATAAAAAAAATATTCCGACGCCTTGGAGCGAAAATTAAACTGCGGGAAAAGACTGGTTTACGGGATTTATTAAGAGGAGCAAAGACATTGCTGTAAGAACAGCGGAAGCAACATCTCTGGGAAGGGCTATGGGTTTTAATAAACCAGCGGTTGATAAATTTTTCATAAACTTAAAGGGGCTTATAGAAAAATATAAACTAAATGCCTGTCAAATCTACAACGTCGACGAAACAGCGTTAACGACAGTGCAAAATCCCGGAAAGGTTTTAGCTGCTAAAGGCCAAAGGCAAGTGGGACAGATCACTTCAAGCAAAAGGGGTACACTCGTAACAATGGTGGGAGCTATAAACGCTATGGGAAATACCATTCCTCCATTACTAGTGTTTCCCCGCAAGTATTTCAAACACCATATGATCAAAAATTCGCCACCGGGAACTATTGGAGCGGCTTCTCCGTCCGGCTGGATTACATCCAATATCTTTGCAGAGTGGTTTAATCACTTCATCAATCATGCTAAACCATCTGCGGATGCCCCTGTACTTTTAATAATGGATAACCATGAAAGCCACATATCGTTGGCAGTTATAGAAAAGCTCCACAAAACCATGTGAAATTACTGACACTCCCGCCCACACCAGCCACAAACTACAACCGTTGGATAAATGCGTGTATGGTCCTCTGAAAAAATATTATAGCAACGCTTGTCAAACTTGGCTGCTTAATAATCCCGGAAAAAGAATTGTAATTTATGATATCGCTGAGCTTTTAGGGGTTGCATATCCACTGGCATTTTGTGCGAAGAACTGCATATCTGCTTTTAAAGAAACGGGCATTTTCCCCTTCAATAATATGATATTCAGTGACGACGATTTTATGGCTTCAAAAGTAACTGACATTCCTGACATGGACCCCAACTTAAAACTAGTTTAGGAGAATCCCAACCTAACACCAGTTTTGAAGAATTTCAACCAAGTACCAGTTGTGGGAAAAACATGAAACCAGGTTTAAACACTCAAGAAAAAGAAGCTGTCTCAGAGGAAACTGTTGATTCTGACATTGAACCTGGAGAGGACATAATAGTGCAAAAGAAATGATTGAACAGAGGACACCGGAGAAAGAATTTATACCTCCAGAAATGGTACAGCCTTATCCAACAGTTAAAAAATAATAATCAAAGATTCCCAGAAAAGGGAATAAGAAATCGACGGATACTCCAATTTACGAAAGATTAAGAGTAGAAAATTATAATAAAGCATCTAAACTGAGAAAAAACAACGCAGCTGAGGTGAAGCGCAAATGTTTTGATGAGAATAGGCATCAATTAATTGTTAAAAAGCCCAAACTACGAGAGATTGTCGATGTATCGAGCTCTGAGGAAGATGATATGAACTTATCTGATGTAATAGACTCCGATGGTGTTGATTGGTGTGAAGAAATTGATGATATCGTAAAGGATTCTAAAGATCATTAGCGCACAATCCTTTGTCTTGGTCAAATTTCCTACAAAAAAGACTTGCAAATATTACGGGGGCAAGGTGTTAAAGAAAATTAGTAACCAAGAGTATGAAATTAATTTTCTACGAAAGCAAGGAAATGCGTTCGTTTTCCCAATCGTTGAAGATGCAAGTATTGTTTTGCTTAAAGACATACAATTGCACTTACCTGATCCAAATTTATCCGGAGGAACGGTCAGAACAAGCACGACACAGATTTGCCATTGATATTTCTTTGTACAATGTCAATTAATCTTTGAAAATCATTTAGTTACATCTCTTTTTTTTGCATTTAGTGATGTAATATCCACTTAAAATTATTATAGGTACTTTTAAAGCAATGGTTGTATGTATTTATTTTGTTAATCCAATTTTCTTGTTAATTTCTAATTAGGGAACAGTGGCTGCCCAACTCTTACAACATAGGGCCACTGTACCCTACATGGAGGGTACAGTGGCCATTTTGTATATACTTACAAAAACAAATTTTACTCAAAAATTACAGGAAATATTTGAGTTTTAGTACTGAATAGTTAATGTTGAAAGTGTAATGAACGATCCTAGGCAAATAGATATACAAAATTTATACAAGACTCAAAGTTTGAAGACAAAACATGAAAAGGTGACCACTGTAGCCGGACCTCCCCTATATGTCTAGTTCTATCTATCTAACATGAAGTTTAAATATCATTCTGGCAATGATCACTGTTTTTATTATAAATTTTTGTTATAAATTCAATAGTAAATATGTAATTAAAAATTATGATTAATTTTATTAAATACCTACATTATATTTAGAATTTACATCAGTTCTACATACATAAAGACAAAGTTTGCATCGATTGAGGGTTGAATCTCGATGGCGTAGTTGGTTAGCGCTGTACTCTACCAAAATACAGGTTGTAGGTTCAAATCCTACTCGAGGTAAACTCTTTATTTATGAATTTTTATTTATGTATTTAATAAAATTAATAATAATCTTTAATCACTGTTTTTGTTTTACAGTGTGATTTTATTTCTTTCGTAATGAGTTTATAATGAAAGAGATTGTATAATAATCCTAAAAATGTTATTAAAATTATTATTACCGGAACGTAAGATTAAAATGAAGTACGAATGAAAATGATTAAACCGTATTATTGATAGAAGCAGATGACCTTGGTGTTTCTTAAAGTTAAGAAAGTATTTGTGTCTATTTCTATCTAACATGAAGTTTAAATATCATTCTGACAAGGATAATTGTTTTTGTTTTACAGCGTGATTTTATTTTTCGTAATGAGTAAGATTATAAAAGAAATTGCATAACTATCCTAAAAAATGTTATTAAAATTAATACAGGTAGCGTAAGTTTAAAGCTATAAAAGTATTTAATTAGCATGGCTATTAAACCTCGGCTGGTAAAAGCCCATATAACGTCAAGCACATGTGTGTAATTGTACATGCAAATAAATCAGGCGTAATTTTTTCGAATGTATAGGTGCTGACCGCTTAGAAAGAGAATCTGCCTATAAAAAAAGCGCCATTGCGTCAGGGTAGAAATCATTATTACTTCACCTAATATTTAATTTAGACCTTAATGTATTTTGCAACAGAAAAATTTAAAATATTTCTAAACACATTAATTTAACACGATGTCAAGGGTGAGTGCTACTTTCCGATTCGTATTAATGAGGTTGTATAACTGTTTAATAATAATAATTTCATTCTATAAAAACAATTTTATCATATGGTGAAATTATTCAAAAGTAATTTTGTATGCACACAGGACAGTTGAAGGCTGACTTCCAAGCGAAACCATTTTTTTAAACTCATGTTGTAAATTCGTGTATATGCCTATACTCATGTTGTACATTCGTGTATAGGCAAGGCCGCAACCTACAAATGGAAATTAAAAGAAATATAATAATTTTAATAACATGTTTAGGACAACTAAGCAATCTCTTTTATAATAATAAACTCATTACGAAAAATAAAATCACGCTGTAAAACAAAAACAATTATTCTTGTTAGAATGACATTTAAACTTCATGTTAGATAGATAGAAATAGACATAAACACTCTACTAACTTTAAAAAATACCAATGATTTAATCGTTTTCATTCATTCATATTTAATTTTAGTCTTACGTTACCTGTAATAATTGTAATAACACTTCTTAGGATAATTATGCAATCTCTTTTATAGTAAACTAATTACGAAAAACAACTATCTTTATCAGAATGATATTTAAACTTCATGTTAGATAGAATAAAGATAAGCACTTTGTAAACTTTAAAAAATACCAAGGTCATCTGCTTCTATGAATAATACGGTTTAATCATTTTCATTCATATTTAATTTTAGTCTTACGCTACCTGTAATAATAATTTTAATAACACTTTGTAGGATAATTATACAATTTCTTTTAAAATAAACTCATTACGAACAAATAAAATCACACTGTAAAACAAAAACAGTGATCCTTACCAGAATAATATTTAAACTTCATGTTTGATAGATAGAAGTAGACATAAACACTATGTTAACTTCAAAAAATACCAAGGCAATCTGCTTCTGTCAATAATACGATCTAATCATTTTCATTTACATTTAATTTTTAATCTTACCCAATCGCTATCTGCCTTAAGAGACTAAGGCCTATTATTAGAATAAAAATTGAAATTAATGGCTCAGACCCGAGAACAAGTTCCCATACCTGTCGTACAAGCTAGTGTTAGGGCTCCCTATTGGAATGCAACTCCAATACCGGGCTTGTAGTCAACCTCAAGATCAAAAATACGTCCCCCACGTGGGCGACCTTGGGAATTCCCAAGGTCAAAAAGTGAAAGTAGTGCGACACTCTTATTTAACACACTTTGTTTACATGCTTTGCTTTACACGGTATAATGGATGATTATTGGATGTTAGTTAGTGATAGTTAGCAGTTTTTTGAGAGCCACTCGAGAACGTAAACCACCTTAATGGGCCTGTTGCATCCACGTACCACACTGTGGTCGACTAAAATGGTAATATAAATGCTATCTAGTAAAGTATGAACCTAATATAGACACCACCTATCTCGCATCACCAGAGTGCGAGAGCCACAATTTCCAGCAGAACCACCTTTATATAGGCATTCAAGAATTTGTCAGTTATGGAGAGACAACTTATTCCCTTTACCCTGGTGTTGGTAGGTGTAATATCAGAGGTTACCAGATATTTGTTAAGGCTCACCTATGTCAGGTGGTGCAAGTAGATACCATACAAATAAAATGCTTTAAATACCTATAAATAATATTGTAACCGTATTAACGGTTTTTTGTGTTTGTCAATTTCGTATAAATTAACAGCAGTAGTTAGAGTCAAGGTGTTTTCCTAACATTGTAAGTATTATATGCAGCTACCCTGCTATAAAGCTTCTTGACAAGTGTAACGTAGTGTATAAAGAAAAATGCTGCGATCATATAGTAATACACTAACCAACAATAAAAAAGGGCCTTAAAGAAATTTCACTAAATTTTGCAAACATCTTACAAACAATATTTTGGAACATCAAAATGTATTAACTGCAAAATAAAATAAATTAAAAAGTACCGAATTATAAAATCGAAATGATCTATATACCTCTTTTTCTGATATCAGTTCAGTGAAATCTTCTGTTTACGAGAAGAAAAAAAATTGAAAACATTAACCAAGCAATCTGAGTTTGTCTCCTATTAAAATTCAAAAACTAAATTCTGAAAAAAGAATCCCATATTTAGAAAGAAAAGTTCAAAAGATGTCAACTAATTTAATTGAAAAAATTCAAGACACATATGATGTTGAAATATGAAAATGTAAACTTTCACCATTAACACTCATAACAAAATACTTATTTTTTTTTGGGATTTTTAATGGTGTATTTAAATTATACAATCTAAACGTTTCGATAACACTTACAGTTATCTTCGTCAGTAGTAATATTTGTAAGAATTGTTAAAGATGTTGTAAACAATTTTGTCAAAGTTAAAAAATTATAAAATAATAAATAATAAAATACTTATCTTTTTTGGGATTTTTAATGGTGTATTTAAATTATACAATCTAAACGTTTCGATAACACTTTGACAAAATTGTTTACAACATCTTTAACAATTCTTACAAATATTACTACTGATGAAGATAACTGTAAGTGTTATCGAAACGTTTAGATTGTATAATTTAAATACACCATTAAAAATCCCAAAAAAGATAAGTATTTTATTACATATGATGTTGATTTAAGCCCTTTGGAAAAACCTCAAAACTCAAAATCGTGTTTTTGTCCCGAATACTACAACTTAATTGAAAATTTAAAATTGAAAAAATTCAAATTTTGAGTTTTGTTTTGGTCAAAACAAGAAGTAACCGAATTTTGTGCCACAGATTATTTAGTGAAGATTAACAGAAAACTTATGAAGAAACGAGGTGTTTTGCCTGAAATACCACCTCGAGTTTCAGTAAAATTTTCCTCTGAAATTAAAGATTTGGTGACAGAATTGAATCAAAATGACGAATACAATAGAATGTGTCCAGGTATGAAAAAATTTCTTTATGTTAGGAGAGAAGATAAAATTGCAAAAAAAATTGATTTTGTGTAATTTAAAAGAACTTTGTCTGGAATTTAAGGGAAATCACACGTTTCTTAAAATATGATTTTCGAAATTTGCAGAATTTCGTCCAAAGAGGTGTATTTTGGCTGGGTCTAGTGGTACACGTATTGTATGTGTCTGCACCATACACCAAAATGTGAAGCTAATGATGGATGCTCTTAGAATAAAAGAAAAACACAGTGAATATTTTAAGTATATGGTTTGCGACATTACCAATGAAGAATGTATGATAAGTGAAGACTGCATAGAATGTCCTGAAGATGAAAGCATAAGAATTTTTGAAGAAGTGTTAGATGGTGTAAATGAAGTGTAGTATACACAGTTGGTCAATAGAATTTCTGAACGATTTATTAAAGAAACTTAAAAATTAAAAAAAAGCATCAGTGCATTTCTAAACATCAAAACCAATATCTGAAGCATAGGAAGGAAAACTGAAAACTAGAAGAGTGCATAATATTGGCCATTTTGCAGAAAATTACTTAATTATGGTTCAGTACGAAATACAAAGATATCACAGGGTAAATAAACAAGCTACTCTACACCCGTTTGTAATTTATTACATCGATCCCCTTACAAACGAATTCATCCAAAAGCTTTTGCGTTATTTCTAACTGTCTTCAGCATAATACGTCAGCAGACAAAACTTACTGCCAAAATTAAAGAGTTGTCTCACATATAATGCATAATATATTTTTCTGATGAGTCGTTTGCGCAATATATAAAATAAAAAACACTTTTGTTATTTAACTTTCTATGAAAGTGACTTTAATTTAAAAGCAGAATGGCAATTTTTTGCAATATATCATGGAAAAGGCCCTTGCGACTGGGTTGGGGTACAGTTAACAAATTAGTTGCCAACTTTAAATGTTTCGTACACATTTGGCTACTGTCAAAAGAATATCTTAGGAGTGACTTTTATTTTTATTAAAAACGAAGAAGTGAAGAGAATAGATGAGATTCTTCAATGGCCTTAGGCAAAAAAGTATGTTATAAAGCAAACAAGAGAAAATCATTGTTTTGTGCCCACATCAAACTGTAACCTGCCAATTCTTGGCCAAAGTTACTTTAATTTAAGTTTTGTTTTTGTGTACATTATGTCGGTATCTTTAGGCATTTATTTTTTTCTTTCAATAACTAAATCTTGATATATGTTGATATTTTCACTTTAGTGTACATAATTACGAATGACCGTGTATATATCGTTACCGTTAGCTACACAAAGTTTGTTGTGCTTTGGGTAACGCGACACGAATTTACATCATTTTCCTTCGGTCTACATTGCAATGCAGTGTGTTACAAATTTTTGGGTTTTACTCCCTTGTATAAAGTATGTAACGGCTTTTGATTACATTTTGTATATATTAAATTTAATAGGAAAAGTCCGGGGTGTTTGAAACAATTGTTACACAAAATTGGTATTGAATTCAAAGTTGACGATGGAAGAAGGCGTTTAATGGAGCAGGTTCATATTGCTGGTGCTCGAGCAACACTTGTGCGAAAATATTTTGCTAATAAAAATTGTGAAATTAGTTACGATTCTGTCTTTTTGGATGAGACGTGGATTTTTATGCGAGGAAGCGTTCGAAAATCATGGCATGATAATGATTTGAAAAGCACAAAAAACAAACCGCTAGGAGAAGGGAAACGGTAATTAAAATAGTCCGATTTGTTAAAAATATTTTTAACCGAATAAATTTTAGTTTTATCGTACTGAGTGCTGGCAACAAGAATGGTTTTATACCTAATTCATCATTGGTATTTTCCAGTAAAAGTAAGACCGCAGACTACCACGATAATATGAACGCTGATTTATTTCAAAAATGGTTTGAAAAACAGATTTTATCAAATTTAGAAAAACCAAGTTTGATCATTCTTGGAAATGCCAGTTGTCATTCTACATTAGTAGCAAAATTACCTTCAAGTAGTTGGAAGAAAGAAGATCTTCAATTTTTAAGAAAACACAACATTCCTCATTCGAATGATATGCTGAAAGTGGAATTATTACAAATTGCCAAGGATTTACAAGTTCCAGAAGTATATGCAATTGATAAAATCGCTCATCAATGGGGACGTTTACCTCCGTATCACTGCCAATTCAACCCGATTGAGTTAATATGGGCAAATTGTAAACAGTATTACAACAAAAACGTTGTAAGACAGGGCTTCAGGGACGAGAATGTTTTATCGCTATGGAAGGATTCATTAAACCAAGTAACTGGAGAACTGTGGCAAAAGAGTATTTTACATGCTGAAAAGGAAATCAGCCAGAGGCGGGACGTTCAAAAAATAACTGAGGAAATGGTAAAACCTCTAGAAATCAATGTCGAAGGGTCAAGTGAAGATGATAGTGAAAGTGAAGGTGACTATTTTTAATTATAAGATGTCCAATATTTGAATTTAAAGCAAAAATTAGACTCTTAATTACTTTATAACATTGTAAAGAATTATTATATTTAACATATACCTTGTAGCTGTACTTAGGTTTACATTCGTTTTATATATATATATATATATATATATATATATATATATATATATATATATATATATATATATATATTGACAAACTGTAAACTGAGATTTTAAAATCTGTTATATTATTAACTAATAATAAATCTCATTTTTAACATCTAATACCTACAGTGTATTTATTTATGACAAAATCAGTTATTTTAAGTGGCTTCGATGACCAAATTACAGTCTTGTCTCTTTTGACGCAGTGAGATCTGTAGGCTAAAAATGATCCCCCGCAATTAACCAAACTTTTCGCACTTCATTCGGGCACTGCCTACTGCTAGCTAATTCGTTTCTTATTGAAAATTATTGGTATAATTAATTTGTAAAACAGATCCAAAACGAAATTTTGTTGACCCGGTCTCGGTTTTGATAATTGTATGCAGTTGTACAATACATTTTTATCATATGACTACCCACACTCGGTTGACTTTACATGCCAGAATAAGTACGAACAGACCTTAAACGAAATTCGACTTTATTTATACGAGTGGATGAGGATTTTTAAGACCTTCAGGATGCTAATTCCCGAGATATTCGAACAATAATTTTATTTAAATTTGACAGCGCGGCTTAAATTTGAAAATAACCTAGAAACATTGACGATGTTTTGTTGGTATTCAAAATTACTAACTATATGAACCAATAACGACATAGGTTTTTAAAATCTTAAACCATGCTTTACTAAAAGATGAGTCATAAGACACCTCTCGTCGGCCCGACTATACTATCAAATCCAATTTCAAATATAAATTTAAAATTATTTTCCATAAATAAAATGATTGTAACCCATTTCTCCTTTTATATACACTGACTGACTTAATTCGCTTTTACCCAGATTTATAAGACGTATCACATGATCATAAATTATTTAACATTTGTTTATAATTGTATAATTATACATTTACAAGGATATGTATCTTAATTCGTTTCGAGTCCAAAGTTAAATGTGAAAATATTAAAATGTAGGATAAGAATGTATTGATTCAGTTACAGATCTAGAATTATTATAATTAAGTTGCCAAAATTTACATTGCAAATTACCCATAATTTAAGATATCCAGGTGCAAATTAATCAGTGTTTCGACAGTACATAAATAGATACGTATTATTTAAATGTTTAAATACTTTTCTTCAGTATTGAAGTTGAACACTGAACGTCTCTTATTCAAGTAACTACTCTCGTTTCAATCTCTCTGTTGACCACTGCGCAATAATAGGCGGGATTTATTTTTATTGCTTCATCCGCAGATGTATTCTGGTCAAGCTATACACATATGTTAAAAAAATATGTGCATTACTATAAAGCTATGCTTAATAAAAATACAATGTTAGTGGTTTGCATTGTGCGTAATTACACTAAATAACTAATTACACTCCAAACTGAAAGTTATCTATACTTATGATATAATGCGTCCTATAGTTGTGGTATCAAAATATGTTCTCTCTAGTCTCTTTTGCCCAACAACACCGCCACGAGAAGGTCATGTGCTGGCGACATCAGAGGTTTTAGTTATGGTGTGGTTACACCGCATAAATAATCTACACTTGGAAAACGAACGACAAATTATTTTTCAATTCATTTCGGAGGACACAAGAATCGTCCATTAGACTTAGAAGTGGAAGCAGCATATTAAGCACCTACAAGTGTTACTCTACATGAAGTTTTTATCCCAACTATTATTGTCGTATTTTACATCAATACATCAGTATTTATACTGTTTAAAAATTAACTTAAATGTTATTAAATATAAGGTTTATTCAAAACTTATTTAATAAACTACTTAAAAATAAAAAATAAAAGAGTTAAATTTGCGAAACTTTCCCAGAATCAAGTTATAATAATTATACAAAACTTCATTTTTAAGCAAAAACAGCTTTTTCAAATAATTTAAAGGTATTTGTAAAGAATACCCAAAAGATGTAGATATAATTATAACTATTTATCAAATATTTTAAGACAACAAATCATTTCCAACACAACCCAACAACTTATAATCTTTTTTGGTTGTAATAAACAGTTATGTGTATAAATATTTAGTAGATAGGTATATATTACATGATAAAAACTACATTATTTATAACCCAATTTTGAATATTAATTGCAGTGTGCCACCTTTTTAAATTATACCTCTAATATTTATATCTTCATTTCCATTCAAGAGTAATGAATAGAACCTGTGAAGCCGCGTCAGAAGGTTGCTTCTCGTATCCAGGTGCGAACAATGACTAATGGGTATAACTCCACAGGATCCATTCGTACCTACTCTTTTATGGGAATAAATCTTACCGTTCCTTGTATCTAATTTAAATACATGCATGCTACAAAACTAAAATAAATGATCCTGTTTATTACACAACGTAATAAATTCTCAAATTTGAAATGCATGAGATCGTAATGAATGGCCCATTAACTGTTGTATTAATTAATCTTTATACATTATTCTTATACAATCTATCTCTACGCCGCAATTAATCTTTTGTGTTTCAAAGAAAATGTATGCTTGATACTTTTAGCCTTTACTAAATCTCTTGTTAGGACACTATTCAGGTCTTAAAATATTTCACAATGTGTACACCTGCTGAAAAAATTTGGTAATACTAGGTCCACTACCTACGGAGAAGCCATCTATCTACTTAATCTAAGTTGGACCACCCGACCATCCAGCGATAGTAGCCTACTTGAATACTACTGACCCCCGACGGTGAGGTTCTTGACAACTAAGATAAACTGGCAACCGTGGGTGGTGGCTTGTTGTCGCGGACTTAATGTTCATGTATCCATTATTTATTCGTTCTTTTTCTTTAACAAAAATCGTTTTTATATGGTATTCGTGACACAGTTTTCATTTTATATAGAACGTCTATTACAATTTATGCATATGTGATATTTTGTTTTGCATCGAAAAAATTCCCATATTCATATTGAATGTCACTTTATGAGTAAAGATAACCAGAATTGGAATATAATATATCTGGTGTGGAACATCACACGACTTTCTAACAAAATAGTAATTATACGAAATGAAATAATTTTAATAACATTTTTGGAATAATTATGCAACCTCTTTTATAATAAGTTGATTACGAAAATAGGCAACATTGTATGTAAACACAATATTCTACGTCAAACAGACGTTTAAAACTTCATGTCGCATAGAGGTTAACAGACATCTAGCTGCTAACTTAAAAAAAAATTCCAAAGTCTCCCGCTTCTATAAAAGTATCCACAATACCGCTGAAGCATTTTCAATCGTATTTATTTAATTTGTAACATTTATTTCGCTTTACATTATAAAACTTTATAAAAAAAGTTATGTAAAATTAATTTTTTTTTAAAAAGTATGTCTACACATTTTCTCATACAATTAATCATTATTCGGATACCTACTGAAAAAAACTAACACCTAAATTCTACCCTAGGATTTTTTCCGGCTAAATTACGCGTCGTATAAAAAAATTGCGTAGAACATAATTAATCTACACGATTAAGGTCTATATATTGGTACTTTTATATTTTTCAAATATACAGCTGTTCCAGAAATATTTTATAAAAATCAATAATAGCCCCAAATAACCTCCCCTCTCCGCCGCTGAATTTCTCACAAAATTTAATCAGCTCCAAGCAAAATGAAGACAAGCTTAAATACAAAATTTTAAGTATGTGGGTGTTTACTTTCTGGAGTTATCGTGGATATTAACATATATCCACAAACACGGACATCATAGCCGATCTTGCCGAAACTTTGCCAAACTTTGTAAAATGAGCTAATAAGTCGATTTAGCGATAATGAAAGAGAGTCGATTGCATAACCTTCTGTACCTATATGATATTATATATATATATATATATATATATATATATATATATATATATATATATATATATATATATATATATATAGATTGGAACATAAAAAAGAAATATCTTCCAACCTACAAAATGTAAATTAAAAGAAATGAATAATTATAATCGATATGTTAAAGGTCTATATCTAGGTATTTTTATATCTTTGAAATATGCGCGATTCCGTCGCTGCTCGACTGCCGTTCCACAGAGTGAGCAGTGACGCGCCATCGGACGCACCGCACGAAAGAAGAGGCGGCGGAAGAATACCCGACCACCACCGCTAGAAGGTCCCGCTGACAGAGGATGAAACAACAGAAATCCCGCCGAGGACCACAGCAGTCGCCACCCACACCGTCAAAGGAGATGCCCGCTCCGGATCCACCAGACCCGATGATTTCGTGTTACAGAAGAATTCGCCCTACAACTCTCACACCGACCTGCAACGCTTTCGGAGCCCTTGAAAACACTACAGAAGGCACGGAAGCCATAAAAACCCCCGTCACCAGGGAGAAGGTGTCCTCGGCAATCCTTCCTTAGAAGGAAAACTGGGTCACTTTCTTTCGAGAATTGGACCGACCAGGGATCGCTTTCACCAAAGCAACCGTTATAAGCGATTGATTGACAGGCTGATGCAGTATATGGATAGGGATGGTATGGAGGCAACGAGTGAACGTACGTTCAAAGTGGTTCTAACGGGAGTACCTGTAGAAATCTCCAAGAGCGACGTTTGCTCAGACCTACCTACAAGAACGCTACATTAATCCTATTTCTTGCTTCGGCAAGAAGAAATAAGGAAGATCGATCCCGCTTCTGCTGGTGATGCTCCCAACACCTAAAGAAGATCCGACAGGTGGAGATCGTGGTTCGGCTTCGCATTTCCATCGAAGACTTGAGGCGGATGTCCGGACCCGTGCAGTGACACTGGTGCCAGGGATTCTGTCACACACAGAATTGCTGTAGAGCGGCGACGCGCTGTATCAAGTGCGCAGAATATCACCACTCAAGCGAATGCACTAAACCGGGCTAAATGCATGAACTGCGGTGGTGGCCACCCGGCCAACTTCCGGGATGCTTAAAGTTCTCATGTCTCCTGCAGATCCAGCGGAAGCAGACCGATGCACCACGCCAACAGCGACAGAAGTATACACCACCGACAGCGACATCCTCTCAAAACTGAACCGACGTCAGCTACGTCCAAGCGACGGCAGGCGGAGTCGGGAAGATGGAAGTACCGTCAGAGGCTCCCGCCGCTATCGTTACCCAACTGTTCAACCCGCCTTAGGGTTTGACGCCATATTGGGCTTCCTGGAAGGTCTCAATGTGGAAAAGGCCCTCCCGACGAGAAGGGATGCCTCGTATATAGTATCGACTTATAACTATTTCCTATCCTAATCCTACTTGTTCCGTACCTCGTCGTACAGAAACTGCATCCTATAATTGCATAATAATAGCCCGCTATCGTTGTGCAGACAATTGTGACATACATACGTTTTTCTTTTTATTTGATGTATCCGAGGCAGCAGCGTCACAAACACAACAGCACATGCACACAACCGCTCCACGAACAAGAATCACCAACGCAATACTCAACATCACGTTGTCCACTGACATAACACAGCACCGGGCAATCCAACAACCATGCATTCTACGCGCTGAAGAGTACGAAAACTCCTGAGCAGCGCACCACCAAAACTACATAATATAGCATTACTTTATTTATTATTATATTATTTTGTAATAGGTACTGTTATCCATATATATTGTTAATGTAAATATCAAATTTTAATAAAGTTTGTTAAACCTGAACTAGAACAGATGTGTTTCTTTTTAAAACCTAGTTTTTTAACTGCTTGCGCAATCTGGTGATAACATTTTATTGGTAATAAAAATAGAATGAGATAAAAAATCGAGTTTTTAAAATATAATCCTAATTCTGCATTAGGATTTTATAACAAACCTGTTCAACAAAAATTTATATGAAATAAAATAGGCACCCAAGCATGCCCAAGTTTCTTTTTGGATAGAAGAGATATTTAAAAATTATTATTAATTTTATTAAATACATAAATAAAAAGTTTACCTCGAGTAGGACTTGAACCTACGATATGTACTTTGCCGGAGTACCGCTCTAACCAACTGAGCTGTCGAGATACAAGCCCCAATCGATGAAAATTTTGTTTTCATGTATGTGGAACTGATATAAATTCTAAATATAATTAGATTGTAGTCAAAGTACTAATATTAATGGTATGTGAGATACTTATTTTCGTGCGATGTTAATTAACTTTGTTATGGTAGTATTACCAACCAGTGCTACTTTACATTCCGAAAAAGAAGACAAGAGGATATGCAAAGTAACTTTAAACCAAACTATACATAAAACAAGGTGAGCAATCTCAAAATATTGATTGTCATCATCAGCGGTCGACTAGGGCGGACTAAAGAAAATTTCTAACATATATTCCATCAGTGAGTAACGCTTCATTGCTAATCTGGTGAAAGTGAAAGTTATGAAAGTTTAATGAGTTCTGAGTAGCCTAAAGGTCTTTTGAAGATCTCTGAACTTTCATAACAATCAAATTCGTGCTTATTACTAACATGTTTGATTAATGATACCTTATCTACTACATGACTTTTATCAAACAAATGTAGGGCTACGGCAGACTTGTCCCAACGTTTGTATTATGTATGAGCTAAATGTTCTTTAAAGCGAATTTTGATAGGTTTGTTCACAATTTTTAATTAATTTTATAAATTCCCGACCTATCCTGCTTATCCACTTTGTGTGGTTGTGGGTTTGGGAGTGGGACTGGGAGTGGAGTTAGGTTGGTGTGGGTGTGGATGTGGCTGTGGGTGAGGGTCTGGATGTGGGTGTGGCTGTTCGTGTGCGTGTGCGTGTACGTGCGTGCGTGTGCGTGTGCGTGTGAATGTGCGTGTGCGTATGCGTGTGCGTGTGCATGTGCGTGTGAGTGTGCAGGTGCATGTGCGTGTGCGCGTTCGCGTGTATAATAGTGAAATGTTTTTGGTTTTTATAAAATGTTTCTGGTACAGTTGCATATTTCAAAGACATCAAATACCTAGATATATATCGAAATATATGTGCTACAAAATGTTTTGATAGGATGCGTAATTTTGCAGCAAAATGTTTCTGGTACAGTTCCATATTTCAAAGATATACAAATACCTAGATATATATCGAAATATATGTGCTACAAAATGTTTTGATAGGATGCGTAATTTTGCAGCAAAAAAAGCTTCCAATGTGCAAGTTAAGTAGTCCATTACCTGAATAACCATTAATTTTATGGGAAAATGAGAAGCCATATTTGTTAAAGGTAATTTAATTTCACATAAGTCTCCTTTATACAGTATTCTAATACGATGCCAAAATGCATTAAAAATTAATTAGATAAGATTGAAAATGCTTAAGGTGTATTATCGACATTTTTATGGACTCGGGCGGCTTTAGAGTTCCCTTTCAAGTTAGCATACAGAATTCTATTAAGGTGTATCTAACATGAAGTTTTCAACGTCCATCTGAAATAGCTTATTGTTTTTGTTTTTACAATATTATTTATTGTCGTTATGAATGTATTAAAAGTGACGTGACATAATCATCCTAAAACATTGTGATTAAAATTATTTCGTTTCTTTCAATTTCCACTTTGTAGGTTGGAAGGTCGTGTGTGTTCCACGCCAGATATTTTCTCATTCTCTTCAAAACATGAGGTGCGTGCTTGTAAGTGACGCATGGTGAAGTTCAAACTATTGTCGACAGTACAGTTTTTTCTAGCAATCGCAAAACTTGAAAACGTGAGGCGCAGTGTTTTAATTTATTAGGGATAAATTAACTCCAATATAAAATGTGCCATTTAATGATGACGTTTTTGTTAGTTTTACAGCAATAAAAAAGGTGCATGCTTATTTATCATCGATAAAAACGCCTGTTCCTCATAATCAGACTACATCTAGTAGTCGTCCGTCGCGTCGGTTTAATGTTTGTTCTGTCAGTTATAATTATAAAGTTTTGTTGATATTGAAACATACAAAATTCATTCATACATTCTCTCGTTAATTTATCTTGCCAAAAAACACTCGAGATTTTATTTTAAGGATAAATTTCTTTTGAACTCAAAATTTTTCCATTGTTGCTTGAAAAACTGACATTTGGCAAAATCGTTCGACCTTCAGTCTTACGATTTTTCCATGTTAGTTTTTCCCGTATAGATACTGATTGGCAAAATTATTTCGTTACAAAGAGAAATGTATCCGTTAATATAAAAGCTCTTGTGTTTTTACTGTTGATTAAACAGCACTTAGCAGTAGTAAGAAAATTTTGACATTATCTCTTAATCGTTTGCAAACTGGGTTCCGCCCCAGTTTTTTTTTTGTTAGCTTTTGTCTCTAACTATTGCAGAACTAACAGCACCAACTACATACAAATTTTTACATGGGTATGTGTGAAAGAGGACACTTCACGAAAGTTAAACTTAAGGTAAATGTCAAATGCAGATAATAATAGTACTGTTTTATCATTAATTGTGTATCTATCGCTCCATTCATAAAAATGAGTATTATACATATATTTTTTAAATCATACTCTTCATAATAGTTCATTAGTAGCAATGTAGAATATTGACATATAGTGTAATAATTGTACGAGCGTTTGTTGAAAATTGAGAAAAATTAATGCAGTAATTGTTGTAAATGAATATTAACATTTGAAAAACGATTTAGTTAGTTGCCAAAAGTTAAAAATAGTTCAGGAACGTGCGAGTCGGACTTGCACAATCTGGATTCTGTACACACACCTTACAACTTTAAAGTAGCGACAAATTACAACCACAAGAAACAAGGCAAAAAACATTTATACTGTCGGATGTAATCTCGCAATTTAAGCAAAATTCATGTTTTTTTTTAAACGATCACAGAGAATAATGTACACTGTCACATTTTAGGTGCTTTACCTTACGCCTCGAGCTCTAAAATTGGCCCCGTGCCTAAAAAAATCAGTAACAGCGTACTAAAATCATAATATATTGGTAGGTGTAGCTGAAGCACCAGGGAACTTGGGTGCTTTCAATTGTTAACCCGTTATGTGTTGTCTAAATAGATAAGTTCGATCATAAAACTGCGTAAGTTGTTAATATGTAATATTATTGTTTTCAGAAACTACTATACTGACGAAACTGTTGGTAGATTTCCAGTTATCTATACTATCTGATCCTAGTAATATCAAAATGTTAGTTCAAAAGGTTCAGAATAATGGCAAACCAGTCATTTTCACTCATTTGCAGCAACATCTTTAAAATGCTTTTACTGAAAACTTTATACGTAATGTTTTTGGGATACTTAATCGTAGCCCATCAAACGATATTAGTCACGACCCAACAACCAACTATTTTCGAAAAAAAAAATTAGCTTGAACTGTTCACGTAATAAACGACTGTATGTTACACTTAAGATGAAACTAAATTACACATCTTGAATGCCTGAATTATCTAACTATTATTATATAGTTGTAAGTTCTAATTTTTTGAAACAGAATATTATTAGTGTTAAAAATACCTAAACAGAAAATTGAACTATAAGAAATTATAAGGAAGTAATATGTGCTACTTATAATACTAGCGTTTTACATGCAATGATAAAGCAATAGATTTTAGTAAACGTTAAAGTATTCATTAAACTATTCATAACGACCATGACCAATTTACGTTGATGAAAAAGCAGCTGCTTCGAACGCCAACGAAATCATGTAAAATGTTTACATTATTCCGTTAAAGTTCTGTCAGTCTTGTACGGTGATCTGCACAGCGGATGACGGAATTACTGGAAACATTGCCACTGATCGGTGTCAGCCTTTGTGATCTTTTCATGTCTATGGTGTGGTTATCGTACAGACAACTCTAATTTATCGCGCACGTTAAAATAAATTTATTCAAACCCATATGCCGTTGCCACGTACATACGAGACCGAATTGTGGGACGACAACATAGATTAGGACTACTTACTTCCGCCGTTGGGAGTCCATCCTGTCGAGGAGTGCACAGAACAGACACGTACCAACCGTTGATGTCAATAGTCGCTTCGTCATATATTTATGACCTCGCGCTAGGAGTTCAAAACTCTGCTGAAAAGATACTACAGAATAGGCTGACTGTAACTTGCGCCAATCGCGCAAGCCTCCAAGCCGTTTCCAATGCTCTCAAAGGGGCGTTCGGTGTTCACAACCATCCAGCATGAAGGCACAACGACAAGGACAGCCGGAAACTCGTGGTAGTACAGCTACTATGCGAAGAGGAAGCAAAGCAGATGCAGAATGCAAGGAACGTCACCCGTCTTCAACATGATTAGGTATTATAAATTAGATATACATCAAGCTATTTTTGTTAATGCGTCATGCGCATGCCAACTTATAGTAAATATTTAAAAGACACCAATAACAAATTGGATTATCTTGATGTTAAAGGATAAGCACGATAAAACAGGGTAGAATGTATCTGTGATTGCAGATTTTTTTTTCACCGAAAATTGTCTGAAATAGAAGTTGATTATACAATCGCCGGCTTAAGCGGCAGCAGAGATGGTTCGTCGAGGGGGATGTCGCACTGGAGCGGCACGAGATGAGGGTGCGTCGCGCGATAAGAACACGAACAGAAGTGTCCTACAGTTTACTTGAGTCACTTATAAACCTGGTTATTTGAGTGCAGTGTTATGAATTCAGAATGAATGTAGAGTTGCAATCAATCCTTGGGGTCTATATGAAAATGTAAACTTTCATCATTATCACACATAATAAAATACTTATCTTTTTTGGGTTTTTCAGTGGTGTATTTTAAATTACACTTACAGTTATCTTCGTCAGTAGTAATATCTATTAATCCTTGGGGTCTTTCTAATGTAAAACAACAGTGTTTTTCCCTATTGCCATTATCACCATATTTACGCCCCTTTTAACTAGGGTAAGATTAGGTGGTGCCTGGCACCAAATTGTGTGAACGCCCGACAAAGACGATTTTAGAAATTCGCGTGACTTTAATAAATTCACGTAACCCTATCACTAAGATTAGCCGGATCACTTTGGGTTTCCCAAATTCTAGTCATCATACAAGAGTATGAGTAGTAATGGGACACCATCCCTCCCTCCTTTTTTGACGTCACAAGCCCACCACCCTATTTTATATGTCCACGTGGAGACCGCATTTTCCACCCTTATTTTTACTCGCTTACGTGTAGGACGTGTTTTTCACCCTTATTTTTACAGTTTCTTTTCGGAGGCCCTTTTCAACCCTAATTTTTACACACTCACGTGTGAGACCGTATTTTCCACTCTTTTCGACCCTAATTTATATATACCTACATGTGTGCCGTGTTTTCACCCTATTTTCACACACCCACGTGTGAGACCGTATTTTGAATCCTTTCTTTTCATCCCTAATTAAAGTTTTTGATTTTAATGGCATACGTGAAGGACCGTATTTATTACCCTTATTTTGAGATGGTGATCTTTTAATTATTTTATTAATATAAGATGATGATCTTTAATTATTTTTATTAATTAATTATCCTAGGAAATTCTTAATCTGATAGCTTTAAGATGATTATGATCTTTAATTATTTTATTAATTAATTATTTTTAGCCCTGGGAAATGATGTAAAAGATAGTTTATTTAATTTTGTGTTTTACTATTAACATTTATTAGAACTTGTTTATCAGATATTATTTAAAGAATTGATTAGATAATAATAATCACGTACACTTGACTTTATTTCCCATTTTACTTTATTAGCGTATTTTTTATCAAATGAGATTGTTATTACATTTATTTTAATGCCTATCTACAGGTTGTACTTAGGGCGGGTCTGGTCTAGGGTTAACCTTAGGGTTATTTTGATGGTATTAAGGTCCTTCTGGCTATATTAAGAACAGTGCCCTGGAGTTTATGCAAATGCACACGCATACAATGTGGAAATTGCATAATTAATAAGATATTATTATTAAAATTATCGACCCTATTGCTTTAAAATGGTCACATGCTATTGGATGATCTTTTACCTAAACGTTGTATTTCTAATAAGGAGGTTTTGTAAGACACGTGTAGGGCTTCGCAACTTGTTCTCAGGCCTTCGCCCCTGACCGGAGATGGTGGGAACCTAACCTTATAAGACAAGTGTAGAGCTTAGCTCCTATCGTCGCCCTTGATGCAATTGTATGTTGTTTGAATTTAATCTTACAGCTGTAGGCCTTCGACTCGTCATACAAAATTGTATTCTAATAAGGAGGTTTTGTAAGGTAGGACTTGTATCAGGGTCTGCGCCCTGGCCCTTTGAGTAAAATTGATTTTAGAGCCATCTAGTGACGTATAGACTAATGAACATTTTCTGAAGCTGATAATACACTCTCTCTTGCTCTATCGTGTTTCTTCCTCCCTCTCTCTCTCTCTCTCTGTCACACACACACACACACGCACCCACACACACACACACACACACACACACACAAACAAATCAATTAATTAATCAATCTCAAACAAATCACGCTCGATTACCAGATCAAGCACAATCAATCAACTGAAATTATGTCTTACAGTTTGCGGAAATCAGATTACAGTTCAAACTGAATACATTAAGTCTAATTAAATATGACGTGAAATAATAAATAATTTTACCCTAATGCAATGATGCTTTATGTATAGGCAGATCCTCTAAACAGTCACCACCTATACATTAGGAACATCATTTGATTTATTTGCATGTTCAATTACTTACTACACACAAAATTGTTTCATTGTAATGTGTTCATTAACAGCTATAAAACCCCATTAAAAAGTAATAATTACATATATAACATAGAGTTAAATTAAAATAACATGTTTTTAAGAATATCAAACTGATATAACGGAAATAAAAGACAGAAGGTTTTAATGGTTTATTATTATACGTGAATTAACAATAACTACAACTTTAAAATCCACGAATGCGTACCTACTATTTTGTAGAGCTGATCTTATGACGTTAACCTGTGTAATAATACATTTAATAAATCTTTATCGGCATTTTGTTAGCAATATCGGGTAGATAACATATATTAAAAATAATACGCTTACCTTTAGAAGTTTTTCCTTCAACGCTACCATATGTTAAACTGAAATTTCTTTATACAACGTGTCTTATTAAAATATGCTTTGGAATGGCTGAATATAAACACTCGATTACATACCGAACATTAAACTGTTTAGAAAGTAATACAGAAAACCTGAATACTACTAGCATTTAACAATTGTGTGTACTTACAAAATTTACATTCAAAACACAAATATTTAAAAATTTTGCTAGCGGAAATTACTTTTAAATAATTCTTCAGGTTAATAAAACTATCTAATACCACTAATGTTACAGCATAATAATAAAAACTCATTAAACAGTGATTACACATTAAATACATTTAAAATATGTAACTTTTATACTACGTCTATTATTACATAGAGATGAGATTATTCTTAAATTTAATTGATTTCGATAGAGCTCTGGAAATACTACAACCGTTCGAAATCATGCTTCTTCTCTCGACATCAAAAAAGCTATACTAGTGATATGTATACATTAAGTAAGTATAATAGAGGATACAGCTACATTGCTAACGATTATTGATGTTTTTTCATGAGATTTTTGAATGAGGCAGCTTTGCAGGTATTTTTAAGAAAAGCTATACACATCTCATGAGATCAAACGAGATTTTTGATATACAATCACCTCATCGTCTTCACGTTGAACGATTATATGTAACAACCTATAAAAGTAGCTAATAACCCTAATAGTTTTATCAGACATTACATGGACACGAGGTTAGCCCTAAATTAACTGGTTTCAACACGGCTCTGGAAATGCTGCACACATTCAAATCTTTCAGCTCGTTCGCAGAAGTTGTACCGTATTCACTTCCTTCAATTTTATCTGCATTCTGTTTCGAGACTGTAGTACGTTTTCTAATACATAAACAGAATCTTCAATACTGTGATACGTAGCAGCAAAACACATTAGCTAGTTAGTTTCACCTCTATATTACTTTACATGCATGCCTGATCTTATCATAAATAAATAACCTGTCAAAAAAGCTAATTAAACATAACTCCATGGACTGGGTATAGCAAGCAACGTTCCAATTATAGCTTTTAGTCAACACAATAGTAGGTACGCATTCGTGCATTTTAAAGTTGTAGTTATTGTTAATTTACGTATAATAATAAACCATTAAAACCTTCTGCCTTTTATTTCTGTTATATCAGTTTGATATTCTTAAAACATGTTATTTTAATTTAACTCTATGTTATATATGTAATTATTACATTTAATGGGTTTTTGCAGCTGTTAATGAACACATTACAATGAAACAATTTTGTGTGTAAGTAAGTAATTGAACATGCAAGTAAATCAAATAGGATGTTCCTAATGTATAGGTGGTGACTGTTTAGAGGATCTGCCTATACATAAAGCATCATTGCATTTAGGGTACAAATTATTTATTATTTCACGTCATACTTAATTAGACTTTAATGTATTGAGTTTGAACTGTAATCTGATTTCCGAAAACTGTAAGACATAATTTCAGTTGATTGATTGTGATTGATCTGGTAATCGAGCGTGATTTGTTTGAGCTTGATTAATTAATTGATTTGTTTGTGTGTGTGTGTGTGTGTGTGGTTGTGTTGTGTGGTGAGAGAGAGAAAGAGAGAGGAGGAAGAAACAAGATAGAGCAAGAGAGGTGTCATTATCAGCTTCAGAAAATGTTCGTCAGTCTATACGCCACTAGATGGCTCTAAAATCAATTTTACTCAAAGGGCCAGGCGCAGACCCTGATACAAGTCCTACCTTACAATAACCTCCTTATTAGAATACAATTTTGTATGACGAGTCGAAGGCCTACAGCTGTAAGATTAAGTTAGAACAACATACAATTGCATCAAGGGGCCACGATAGGAGCTAAGCTCTACACTTGTCTTATAAGGTTAGGTTCAACCATCTCGGTCAGGGGCGAAGGCCTGAGAACAAGTTGCGAAGCCCTACACGTGTCTTACAAAACCTCCTTATTAGAAATACAACGTTTAGGTAAAAGATCATCCAATAGCATGTGACCATTTTAAAGCAATAGGGTCGATAATTTGTAATAATATCTTATTAATTATGCAATTTCCAGCATTGTATGCGTGTGCATTTGCCTAACCTCCAGGGGCACGTTCTTAATATAGCCAGAAGGACCTTAATACCATCAAAATAACCCTAAGATTAACCTAGACCAGCCCCACCCTAAATACAACCTGTAGATAGGCATTAAAATAAATGTAATAACAATCTATTTGATAAAAAATACTCTAATAAAGTAAAATGGAAACAAGTCAATGTTACGTGATTATTATTATCTAATCAATTCTTTAAATAATATCTGATGAACAAGTTCTAATAAATAGTAAAACACAAAATTAAATAAACTATCTTTACATCATTTCAGGGGCTAAAAATAATTAATTAATAAAATAATTAAAGATCATAATCATCTTAAAGCTATCAGATTAAGAATTTCCTAGGATAATTAATTAATAAAAATAATTAAAGATCATCATCTTATATTAATAAAATAATTAAAAGATCACCATCTCAAAATAAAGGTAATAAATACGGTCCTTCACGTATGCCATTAAAAATCAAAAGTTTAATTAGGGATGAAAAGAAAGGATTCAAAATACGTCTCCACGTGGTGTGAAAATAGGCGTGAAACACGCACACCGTAGGTATATAAATTAGGGTCGAAAAGAGTGGAAATACGATCTCCACGTGTGCAAAAATTAGGTTGAAAAGGCCTCGAAAAGAAACTATAAAAATAAGGTGAAAAACACGTTCTACACGTAAGCGAGTAAAAATAAAGATGGAAAATGCGGTCTCACGTTGGCATATAAAATATGGGTGGGCTGTACGTCAAAAAAAAGAAGGGATGGAGCCATTACTACTAGTATGGGATAATATACTAATCAGTGTTTCTGCAGTCACATTAGTACACATCTACTTCAGTACAATCAGCAACCTTCTGGGTTGGTACTAGGTAGTGGATAGTCTTAATAGTATACAAAATGTTATTTAGTGAACGATCGTGTTGAATATTTACATTATTGTTTTTCACACAATCACTTTCCATGTTTATAATAATGTAGCAATCGCTTTGTGAAAGTAAAGTGCGCCCATAAATATAGCGGCCTCACTTTAACAGGTTACGAAACTAGCGTTGCGTTCAATGCACGATTAATGAACGGTTACAAAGCCGTTCCCAGGGAATTTGCGTCTGTTGAACGTGACCAATATCACATTACGCATTACCTAGATTGCTGATTGAAAAGAGTTTCATTATTTGTGCTTCCATATGGGGAGCAACATATGAAGTTAGTTCGCCATCTTAAACCTGCAAATATTATTTTAAGGATTACGTACATTATGTGAATGTGAGGGTATGCTAAATTACTTCTGTATTCTCAAAAGGTCATAAACCGAGTGTAGTGCGCCAACATCTACAATTCTTCTTTCCACTTTACAAAACTGAATCAATGCAGAAATTGTTTTTTCTTGCCGAATATAGAAAAAAGTATTAATATTCCTTCCTAATTTTAGGACCTCGTGACGATTACTGATTCTTAAAAAAACTATGTTATATCTCGAAAGATCAGTTATACTTCTATAGAATTTTTAATGTAATTATAATATTGTAACTTCATTGGAATAGATAATTTAAATGCATAGGAAACAATAATTTTCCTTAAATGTAAATAGATACATCGTGAATTGCTTTAACCTAAATTATATTGCTCAATATAAACGGTTAACTTCCATTTTTACTAAGGATATGCAAATAACTATTTTTTGGGCACAAATACTGGTGGAACGTTTTCTTCTTAAAAATTTACCCATTTAGAAGAAATTACAAATTTCCATTCAAAGTAAGTATGTGAAATATAAATAATAATTTTTTACTACACTTGTGTTGAATGTAATGGACTGCACTTGTATTAAAGCATTGATGACGATTAGGTATAAAATCATAGACGTTAGTAATAGTAGATTTAGTTCTAAGCAAAAAAATTATACTCTATCAAAGCTTAAATGCTAATAATTATTCCATGCTGGTAATTGGTTATTTGGTATTCAATGTTATTTGCTTAAATAATGTCACATTTAGTATTCGCTACGTTGTCGAGGGAGTTTAGTTAATAATTTTAAACTACTTTAATATTTAAAGTGGTTATATTTGTATTCATTGTGCAAATGTAGATACAATGTAATAAAAAGACATTTTAAACTCATCAGTATGTTTTACCTTAAATAGTGCCCGCATATGCTTTACGATGTCTAGCATTTATAATTTATGAAGAAATAGTGTTTCGCTTTGTATCAGCGGCGTTTGCCTTTGTAGAACCTTGTCCAGAAGTAGAAAGGAAGACATAATTCATGCCCTGACAGAACACACATGCCTTCCGCTAATGAAGTACGTTCAACCACGTGAAATCAAAATTCTTTACCTAAAAGCATTGCCTTATATGAGAGAATATACCAATTAATCAGTAATTATATTTATTTAAACTGATAATTGGAACTACTGCATTAATAGCCATGTTCGGTGAATAAGAAATATAAATTAGTAGATCATTATCTTTATTGCAATTTTTCCCGTTTTTCATAAGGTACGTAAAGAAAAGTAACAATAGAGGGTAATTTATGAGACAGTAAAAAAAAGTGAAATACTATTCTTGTAAAACTGTGTGCCAAAAAGATGGATGTTGTAACTTGCATCTTGAACCTCTGAGGAAATAAATTTAACTTGGAGATGAATAGCTCCGTGGGCGTCCGGGTTTAGCTGCCTGTCTTCTATCGGGGTTGAAGGTTTCTCAATTTGCCACCGCATATTCATCACTGTACCAGTTCGTTTAAATCCGTTACGACTGATAAAATATTTTAGGTGTAGAGATGATAATTTATAGACATCCGACAAAATATAAACATACTAAATAACTCATCATCTGACATTATCCATAATTTATTTTACAATTTGATAAATTAAAATTTATATCTTACTATGTATTTTAAAAAAATGCGCATAAAAATATAAATAACTTAAGAGCTAATTTTTTTTTTCAGAAATATATTTGTATTCTTATTGAGTAAATAATATATGGCGGCGTTAAATGTAGATAAACCTATTCTCTGACTTGTTTGACACGATATGACATTTGTGCTAATTTCTTTATATTTAATAACAAAGTTAAAGTTTTATTAATTCTGCTGACAAATATTACTTACACTCAAATAGATTCATAGAAACAGAATAACTAATAAATCTGACGTATATATTGTATGTGTATTTTCATATGTATTGTACAATTTTATTTTAAAAACACAGATATGCTTACGTGGAAATTTGAATTATACGAGTACATGTTATTCACTGAAACAATACCTCATTATTCGAATTTGAACTTAATACCATTTATATTAACGTATTTGTACAGGGTGGTCAGATTTCCATGTTTTAATAGGGTAGGTATCTCGTAAACTATAGTTCGTATGAAAAACTGAACCTCGCATCCTCCATTCCTTTTATTGAAAAAAACTTAATAGTGCATTTCAAATTTGGCTAGTGTCTTTTGTTTTCGAGTTGTGGCCCAAAATTCAGATTTTCGAGTTTTCATTTTATGGCTACGTTCTTCAGGCACTTTTTTGATAAGAATGCAGTGGTGTAGTTCAATTGTTTCAAAATATTGTTGAAACTCGAAATATAGCATAAAGTTGTATTTTATATATGGAACACGTAGTTGGCTATGGCATCAAAAAATTATTAATTTGTTTCTGATTCCAAAGATACATATCATGTAGGGTCAAATTATTCATTTTTACTGCTTTTTAGCAAATACTTTTTTTTGGGATATAACATTTTATTCAAAGTAATAATAATTATTAAAAGACAACTGTTTCCAAAGGTACATTAAGTCTGACCGCCGGAGTTGCTTAACTTAGACGATCGGACATGAACCAATCAAATAAAACAATTTATTTACATATTTACAATTATTTTTGTACATTTTATAACATATTTACATATGCATGTTTCTTCTTACAAATTTTACCTTTTTGGTTTACTTCTGAATTAGATAACTTCATTGATGTACCTAATGATCAATTTAAGATAGTTGTGTTGTCCCTTGCTTGTCGGTGGTGGTTTGTGCTTTGTAGTTTCGTTTCTTTCCAGGAAAATAAATAGAAAAAACATGTTGCAGAAAATTCTTTCCCATGTTGATTAGTCGTCAATCTCATTAAATAGTGGTAAGTTTTGGTAGGTTAATTTGTGTTTTGGTGGTGCTTCGACGTTGTGTGATCTTATTTTTGTAATATTTGCTGTTAATATATTTTGTTTAATTTGAGTTTTGTAAAAATTTTACGATATTTTGTGTATATAGGATTTTATAGGTTCAATGTTTGTTCCGTTATGTAACTGTTCAATGTTGGTCTATCTGTGTGAATTTGTAATTAATCTAAGACACTTACTTGTTTTGAAATATTTGCAATTTTTTTATGGTCGGATTAGAAGCATTACACCATGCTGGTGCAGTGTATGTTATTGTTGGCCTGATGATGATGGTGTATACGAGTTTCTTGTTTAATGTGGATGTTGCTCCGTGTTTTATTATTTGGGATATGGTTTTCATAGTGGTGTATGCTTATTGCAGTGATTTTGAAACGTGCGCTCTATGGTTCAGTCTTGTGTCCAGTCATGCCAAGATACTTGACAGTTTTCGTGGTTGTTAACTTTTAAGGGTGTGAATATTTTATTGTTAGTGAATTTTTTTGTGAATATTATTTTTTCTGTTTTAGTTGGGTTTATTTTTATTTTCCACTTATTAAAGTATTTAGTTAATAGGTCTACATGCATTTGAATTTGTTTGTTGGTTACTGTCGCCGCGAAGGAGTGAGTTATTATGCCATGTATTATTATAGTTATTTGTTGTGTTGTGCCGTGTTTGGGTTTAAACCTAAACTGTACCTCTGGAATAATTTTATTCTGTTTATTTAATTTGTTTAATTGTCCTGACATTATTTTTTCTGTAACTTTCGCCATACCACTGAGCAAGCTGGTTGACCTATAGTTTTTGGGTTGTTGATGATTTTTGTGTGGTTTAGGTATGGGAATGACTTCCGCGTCTTTCCATTTGACTGGGAAATAACTGTATTTGAGTATGGCGTTAATAATGTATGTTAATTGTGCAATAGTTTTTTTATTTATGTTTTTAGTACTTTATTTGTTATTCCATCCGGACCAGGAGCTTTATTGTTTGGTAATTTATTTATTGCTTCAACCAGATTTTTAGGGCTAGTAATGATTTTGGCGGTTAACTCTGGTGCGCGGTCGTGCGATATATTCAAATAACTTCTTGCTTGATTAGTTCTTGTTCATAATTGCTATTGGATTCGTCTACGGTGTGAATAATTTCAAAGGTGTCTCCAAGTAGCCTCGTTTTTTGCCTATTTGTGTAGTGGCTTTTGTTGTCATGCTTTAATGTGGGTATTACTGTTTTTTAAGTGCCTTAGTTAGATGCCAGAGTAAATTATTTGTGTTAGACAGCGACTGTAGTAAGCGGCTCCGTTTGTCGTTTCTATGCGTTTGTAGTTCGTTTTTTATGATTGCGTTGAGTTGACTTAGCTGCATTTTAAATATTGTGTTTCTTGTTCTTTGCCCCTATCTACGTACGTTATTTCTGGCTGCGATGCTGTCTTTTACATGTTGTAGTAGTGAATCCTCTTGGGATTCAATTTCTTTTATTTGCGTATATTCGTTTATTGTGGTTTTTATTGCGTCCGTGAGTTTGGTAATTTCTTCGTCAATGCTTTCGGTGGGGCGTATTTGAGGTGTTATGTCTATACAATTATCTAATGTTTTTCTAAATTCAGTCCAGTTTGTGATTCTGCAGGATACGGCTGTTCTTTTATTTATGTTTCCTTTGGGTGCATTGACCGTCATTGACCGTCATTATCACAAGTTTATGATCGGAATTTAGTTCAGGTAAAGACATAGGGTTGGTAATGTTTACATTTTTGTTTATTATTCTATCTATTGCGGTCGGTATAGTATTGTTTTCGGGGAAGTGAGTAGGTTGATTCGGGTATTATATGATGACGTTGTTGTTGTTAAGGTAACTGTACACTGTTAGTCCGTTCTTATTGTTCACATGACAATTTCAATATGTATGTCTTGCGTTTAAGTCTTCTATAATTGCTACTTTGTTTTTATAACTTAAAAGTTTATCAAGATCTTTGCTTCTAAGATTATTTCGCGAAGAGTTATATGCTGCAATTATATGAGTATTATTTGCTAACGTTACTTCGATTTCTTCTAAACTAGTGTTGGTATGCACATTTAGTTTGTGTGGCGTTGTGATTTTAATTATAATTGCTACACCCCCATGTGCTGTATTGTCACCTCTGTCACGTCTGTGTATCTCATAGTTTTTAATTTTTATATTGTCCTTGTTCGTTAGTTCTGTTTTATTTATTAGTGCTATATCTATTTTATGCTTACTTAAAAAATTCGATAGTTCGTGGATTTTATCTTTTAACCCGTTAGCGTTCCAAGTTATTAATTTTGTTTTATAATCCATGGTGGTCTAATTGCTGCGAGAATTCTACGAACACTTGAAACTTATCGAAGGAAGCGTTACACATTGTTGATTTGTTATTAAGTTCACGCACTGCTCGTAGCATTGCACTTGTATTTACCAATGTATTGAGTTTTTTTAGTTCATTAGTTAATTCTTAAAACTCATTGGGAAGTGATCGAGTGGCCGTCACCATTGTGATAGCGGCGCGTTAGATGTCGAAGAGCAAGGATCAATGGGAGTTACTGTTGTTAACTGCGGTTGTGTTAAATGCGAGGTTGCTGTGTTATGCTGTTTGTTCCACGGATTTGTCTTTGGGATTGGCGCCGGTCGGAATTCAGGGAAATCTCTTAAATCTTCCATTTGAGGGGACCGGTTTAATTGTTTTGGAGCATCCGGCTTTTTATTTTGTAGTTGTTCTGCCTTTTTTGTGTAAACTGGACAGTTTATGCTATTAGCAGTATGTGATTGTTGGAATTTTGTTGGGATATTATCAGGTTTGGTGCAGTTTTTAGTTATATGACTTTCCGCGCGTTTCAAACATCTTGGTTCAGCATAGCAATTTGAAGTCGCATGGCCCCACGATTGGAAGCGGTGGCATTGCGTTATTCTTTTAGTGTTTTGATACCTTTCCCACGTAACAATCGTGTAATCTAATGTTTTAATTTTACATAACTTTTTTAAACGTTTGATCTCGGTTTGTTACCACTAAATAAGCTGATCTATTTGTTATGCTCATACGATAGTATTTTGTAGCTGTTATTTGGTATGTTTGAGCCAGTACCTGAATTGTAGCATTGGGATCTGGCTCATGATCTAATCCGCGCACTACAAATGCGTGCGTCTTTTCTTCTTTGCTTGTGAATGTATGGAATGTTTTTTAGATGAAACTAATTCTTCTTTTATGGCTAACCATTCCTTTTATTCTATAATAAATATGTTTGTGTTGTCTTGAGTGTATTTTATGTGGAATCCACTACTAGCATTTTCTTTAAGTAACTGCATTAATTGTACTTTATCTTTAGGTTTGCCGTGAATTACTAATGGTGGAAGTTTTATTTTGTTTTTATTCGTTGTGGACTCGGTTGGCTGATTCAAGTCATCATCATCGTTTTCGTCTTCTGTTTGCATTTGTTCTTCTGTGGCGTTTATATGCTCTAGGGGAGAATATCTGTTATATGTAGCTACAGGATGTCGTGTGATGGTTTTCTTTGTCGCTTTAGGCGTTTCTGCTACGTTTGCTTATGATAATGTTCTTTTCCTCATTGTTTTGTTTAGTGGTGGTATCCGTCCGCTTATGGACGCTACATTACATGCTGGGTCGTTTGTTTCAGCCGTTTTCACTACCTTTTATATTCATATATAAAATTTTTTTACTAGTTTGTGACACTTCTTCCAACTATGTACACTTATCACTAAATTCAACTATTCCTAATTACCTTAACATACACTAATATTTTATATCATTGTTATAATAGCCGCACTTACTTTAAGCCGACTGTTAACATCCTTAAGACTGGATTTACCGTTGAACACAACTTATACATGAGTTTCATGTTATTTCAGAACTCTTGCTTAACAAACCGGGCTATACAAGAGTTCAAGTGACACTGGGATTAGAACCGTAGTATGGCCGTTGTATTTGTAAAATGTCGTTCATATTATTTTCTCATATGAAAGATATTTATGTTAATTACAATTTAATTAAGCATTTTTATAAACCGTAAATGCTAAAAGATTGTATTGTCATCGGAATACATAATTTTCATAAGTTTCAAATCGATTGGTCTTGTAAAAGTGGTCGAAAAATCGATTACAAATGTTGAGGCATACAACATACAAACAGTGTGAGTTAAATAAAAGCGTGTAAAAAAAACTCATACATTATGTGACTTTTTTACAAACCAAAAACAAATAACTATAATATTGAAGGTACTGTTAAAAAAACTAAAAGATACTTAATAATTATATATAAAGCCAATTAAACTAAGTTTTCAAATTGATGTCCATTATTTGCAACATATAGTTCACATTCCTTTGAAACATTCCGAACTGCTCTGTAAATATGAATATTAGAGACGAAATTAACACACTGTATAAAATTTAGTCTTAGTTCGTTTATAGTATTATTATTATTTTTATATAAATTGTCTTTGGTGAACGTGGTGGCCACCTCACAGGTTTATTTATTCCTAACCATTTGTCATGAAAATGAATGTTTAACAATCCAGAGACGTTTCCACTACTGTGAGGTGGTGTCCCATCTTGTTGAAAATATAAGTTTTGTCTAATGTTCAGCGGTAAGTCATCTAAAAATCCTCGATTAGGTGTTGGTTTCAAATTTCAGAATATCGTTGATCATTCAGTTTTCTTTCATAAATGTGATAGGCTAAAATGCGATTTACGTATAGGGCACATCAAACAGTAAAATCGAAGCGTCCCTGATTCTGAACGTTAACGGTACTGTGCGGATTAATGTCGAACCACAAGTGCTCGTTGTGCCGATTCAAAATCCCGGCACTACTAATGTTTGCTTCATCGGTCCAGATAATATTTGCTGAGAATAATGAATTTTGATCTATTTGCTGAAGATGCCAATTAGAAAATTCTAGGCGTCGTGTAGGATCGGTTGGTGGGAGATATTGTTGTTTTCTTATTTTGTATGGTCTGAATTTGTATCTTTTTTGAACTCACAATGCTGGACTTCGTCGTATACCAGACTAGGCCTCAATATGACGGCTTGATATGGTAATATTGACGGCAACCTCCTCAGTATCTTCAATATTATGATTTTTGGTTCTTGGTTGGTTAAAAGTCCCATCATGTATTAGATTTTCTTTTAATCGTTTGAAATTAGAATTATTAGGCTGTCTTCTTTCCGGGTAACGATTAAAATATAATCCACTTGCAATTTCAGAATTATTATTACTTTGAATAAAACATTCTAACATATCAAACTTTTCATTATTTACAAAAGCCATATTTTTCATTTTTAAGGTGATAATAAACAATAAAATGTTATTAAATTGCCAGTTTTGTAACAAGGCAGTGACAGATAGGTACCTACTTTGTTTTATCAGAAAGGTTATAAATGATACAAGTAGTAGTTGTATTAATAACTATTTTTTCTCCAAGCGTGAAATCTTTATGATCATGGATACGAGGTTCATTTTTTCATACGAACTATTATATACGAGATTTCCTATAAAAGCAATTGAAATTTAGCCATCCTGTACATTAGCAGCCCCTTGCGACGTCGTCAGCTGCTTTTTTATCACTGCCGAAGTGAAATTTTTTAACATACATCTTAACTTTTAGGTAAATCCGGGCGGTGCCTGGGGCGTTGCTCGTCTGGGGCCCCCGTCTGAATCTGATTTTTTGACAAAAAAAAAATTTATTGTTTATTTAGAAATGTATACTTATATTTATTTTGCCGTATATTTGTTTTTCATGTTCGTAAGACGGCCTTGTATACATTGAGTTGGCGTTACTGATTAATAACACTAAGATGTTTACCAGTGCTTTTATTAGTAGAACTGTTACAACCGTCTGCAACGCACATCATTCTGAAAATTACACAATTATTTATAAAAAACACAACCATAAATACCCGACGACTTTAACCTCTATTGCTGACTCTACTTGAGTATAAAAAAAGCGTAAGTGAAAGTGTATCTATAAAAAAAGCGTAAGTGAAAGTGTATCTATATTAATCCTATATCATAGGTTATTATAGTGGGGAGATGAAATATCAAGAAATGAAAAGATATTACGTCCGCCATGTTGGTATGACAATGGCGTCAAGCGGTGTCAGTAAACGTTCGTCGTTCGTTAAGTCCAGTTTATTTATTAAAGTGCGTTGTATTTAAACAAATTAATGTACAAATTTAAAATTTTCACTATATGGCGTCGTGAGCGCTAAGTTCATGTAGTAGCAGTAGTGGTGTGGATAAGAAATAAGACAGGTGTAACATTTTTTGGGGCTTATTGTTCCGCCTAAATTGGAATATGCTTATTTACATGCCCCCATGATTTGCATATTTAATAAACAATTATATGTAATCTGTATCTTTAAAAATATGTCAAACAGAATTAGCAACTTATTTCAATTTCAAAGTACAGACCTGGAAAAGCGGCCATGTAAGACACTATGCCCTGTCTAGTATATCCGTTTTCCTTTGTCTAATATGAAGATACTTCTTCTCCCTCGATACTAACTAAATGGTTACATATGTCACGTAACATGATAAATGTAAAACAAATTCAGTGGATGACAAAATGCTGTTACAAATAAAAGTAATATGGACACCTGATTTCAATAATTATCTTGCTGCATTTGACTCATTTTTAATAAAATCTAATGCAAACAAGTTACTTTGCTTTTATAACTTGTAAACCTTTTCTGTTGGTTGCTGTATCTAGAAAGATTACAATAAAATTTCATTTTCCTTAAGCAGAATTATACACAAATCTTACCCTCTTTTGCTTAAATAACTGTGACGGATATACATTAACTGTAGGCAAACCGTTTAAACTTTATACTAAAGACACATAAACCTCGTTCAACAATAAAATACAAACCTTATTTTTCACTTTACCTAAATTCATTTTTTCTTGAAAATACGAAATTTTTGCCACTTTTAATGTCACGGATTGTTACACGACCAAGTTGCACTAGGCGTCGTTAAGGCTTACTAAGGTAAGCAGGTTGACAAGCTAACTGCAATGGAAATGGGCGGGATCGTGATAAAACGTAAATAATAATCAATTCGCGAAAATAGTCTCTAGGCGCCACTGAAATCTGAAATTTCTCTGAAATAAATAGTCCTAGTCGAGTTACACAATTGAATATTAAACATCCAACATTTACACTTGAAAAAATACGTTAAACTTTGTCCTAATAACCTTAATAAATTAATCTTAATCCTAAACATACGTCACTACAATTTTAAAAGCCCTTAAGTGCAACTAAAAAACAAAATCGCTCAAAGCTTAAGAAAACTTTAAAACATATAGGTACATTATCATAAAATTATTGATCACACACTGTATACTTTTTTAAAAAATCACAGTAGTAAGACGTCTGAATACTTTAGCATTAACCCTCGTATAAAATAATATTTATAATTGTCAAAATTCTGAAAGAAATAAGTATCACCCAATTCGAAAACACAATATTTGTCTATTAATTTTTTACATACCAAATTACTATTCCCTATTTCAAAATTAAAGCAAAACGACAGTATGTTCTTTATCAATCAGCTGTATTCTGTCAAATACTGCTTCCAATTTTTGCAAATACAATATATTTAAACGTTTTCAAGTATGACTCGCTTTGGTTCAAATCTGAAATTTTACTAGCTACATAAATGAATCGTGACCAATATTATAATAAACAGCTTCTACAACCAAGACTGATACCGTATATTCAAAGACTCCAATTAATTAGAACCAATTAAATTTTGTGGTCGATCTGTCACAAGAAATACGCAATTTCGCCAGTTCGTAATAAATACAGCCAAAATGTCGAAACTATTTTTACGTAACTTTACACATAAAAAAAATCTGCTGTGGAACAACACACGACCTTCCAACTTACAAAATGAAATTTGAAAGAAATAAACGAATTTTGATAACAATTTTTTGATAAGTTCTTTACGGAAAATAGGTAACATTGTAAAAACAAAATCAATAATCTATGTCAAACAGATGTTTAAAACTTTATGTCAGATAGAGGTTAATAGATGCTAACCTAAAAAAAATTCCAAAAGCCGCTCGCTTTTATAAAAATATCGATTCAATCAAATTTATCTAATTTCTACACTTCGGTTTATATTAAGAATTTTTATAAAGAAAAGTTATGTAAAATTAAATTTTCTTTAAAAATATGTCTACACATTTTCTTATAAAATTAATCATTATTCAGATATTGAAAAAATTTGAACTAACACTTAAATCCTTCCTTAGCATTTTTTTGCCGCTAAATTACGCAAGATAATTAATCTATACGATTAAGGTCTATATATAGGTATTTTATACCTTTGAAATATACAGCCATTTCAAAGGAATTTTAATAAAATCAAAACAGTTTCCGATAAACTCGCTCTCCCACGCACTCACACGCACGCACGCACGCACGCACGCACGTACGCACGCACTCTCTTACGCATGTACGCACGCCTGCACGCACCCATACAAAAATGAAAATAGTGCAAGAGTTAACGGAAGATGTACTCTACAGACAATTGCAGTTTTGCAAAGTAATAAACGAAATAATTGCTTTGCATACTTATGTTACATGAAGACTATTTGATTTGTGACGAATGCACGTTTTTTATTAGTGAAAGCCTGATATTGGAGTATTGGTGTAAGAAAACTCAGGCATAATTTATTCAGATGATGAAAGTCTGAACAGGTATCTAACCTGCCATAATACAAACAATAGAAGCTAATGATCATGAATCGGAAGAAACGATAATAACTTTCCGATCAAGAATCATTTTGATGATTTGTATACTGGTAGTTGCTCGCTCGTCTTGAGCCAGTTTACTGACCTAATCGTTTACTAGATTTGAAAACTTTAGACTTTTCCTATTGTTAGATTCCCTCAAATCCGAAGTGTACAGTACCGAATCTAAGAATCTTTTGTATATAGAACACAAAATACCGTGGTTGTCTAAGGAGCAAAGTGGTAGTTTGTTGATTTGTGATTTTAGTTTTTATAGATTCGGAGATTCCGACAAATCGGAACAAACTGTGATGTACAACTTAATGTAAATCCATAAAAATGACACAGGGCGTTACGAATTACCTATCCATTTTCTTATTGTCTTCTTAATTTTTCACTGAATTCACTTTAAGAAAGGTATACTTTTTGCTAGATGTGGAGTTTGACGTCTGTTAGTTTCGCCTATATTTCGGCTATAACACATGTAATAACGTTGCTGTTGTACGCAACCTGTTAAAAATGTTGTTGACCTTGACCTTTGACATATTAGAGGATACCTAATCGAGTTCTAATTAGGATTGGCATAACTAGAGTAGGTATTCTATCAAACAGAGAAAGAAAGTAAACCATTTATACTAATTCATACAGTTACTCCAGGAATATGATATGATTATGCTGGTGTGTAGACAAGTAATATATGTATATATATATATATATATATATATATATATATATATATATATATATATATATATGGAAGCATCATATAAAAATGCACTTAGAGATAGCTATTGTTTACTGATTATGAACTTAAAGCACTATCCTTTCAGGTGCAAATAGCGCATCTAAAGTATTAACTCATGTTCGATAACGTTGATTTAGGTACACTAAATTTTCGGGGCCGAAGTAAGTAGAAAATGGATAGGTCTAATATTAGAAAGGTCTAACCGTTGATTTGATTAATTCTAGTAGATCGTGCTGTGGAATCCCCTTCTCCATAGACTTAATTTCTTACGGTATGTTTAATTTAAATTTAATGAAACGATAAATGAAAGATTCGTATCAATACATGTAACAGAAAATAAAGTTACAAAGAAAAGGAAGATGTAATAACGGATAAAAAACATGCGTTAGATAACTGGCGGACTTGAAGTACAACTTTTAAATAATTAATCCCTCACAGAAAGATATAAAATTGAATTTTAGGAAAATAAAGAAAAAAATATCCTTGTACAATCTTATATTTAAAACAAAAAACAAATAAGTAAATTTCTGTATGGGATGTATGCTGCTTAAATCAGATGATAGAAGCCATCCGAGTAACGATAAAACGAAAGGAGTTCATTCGAACAGAGTGTAAGATTGATGATTTTTTTAGCAAAAGTTGACATGCCTAAGCTTTCGTAGTAATAGATTGGATTCAGATATGATGGAGGCACCACCCCACAGTGTTAAACGCCTTTCGCTCAGCTGGGAACTTGATGTTATAGGATACTGGAGTGTAGTGTGCTGTGAATAGTTTATATGATGCAGGAATACATTGTACGTCAATGCTGATTCCTGAAGCGTTACTAAATTTTGATTACTTAAAAAGAGTGTCGCCTAGGACTATCTACTTTCATTTGATTGAAGATCTGAGCTCCATGCATATAGTTTTCGAGGTAGACCGTACGTCGCAAGTTGTGAAGAAGTGTAGCGTGACAAACCAGTTCGAAATCCTTAAATATATCAAGAGTAACAATTCGAGAGTTTTTGTAGAACTCGATAGGTTTGTTCCAGGTATGGGTGAAGACTCCTGCCGATCTAGCCTGTCGCAAGCCATATTCCGTATTACTCAATATCTTGTTTTGTTCATTAGTACCAAATTAATGCACTTCTCCACCGTTTTGCTTAACACTTGGTTTTATAGCATGTAATTTATTAAAGGTCTAGGTAATCTCCACTGAATTAAAATTACAGCCCATACTTAGTTTTCAAATACATATATTGTAATAACAGGTTTATCTTTGTGATTTCTATTCCACATATTTGGTTGACAACTAAACTATTTTCATAAAAGTATAGTTATTTACTAGCGGTGATTCCTAAAATTTTTTCGAAACCCCCAAGTTTGTAAAAAAATGTAAAGAAAAATACACGATTATAATTCAAAAGGTAAGTATTTTAATTAGGCCCTAAACTATATTGAATTCGAGTCAATTCAATAACAATTTGTTCATTCATTATTTACAATTCATTATATGTAGTATATTTTTCAGGTGACTGCTCAGGCATTTTAATTATAATGTAATTTTACAATATGTAATATTTAGTACGTGCAAAAAAAAAACCAAAAAAAACATATAATTAATTAATTTACGTTACGTTAATTAGAATACTTCACTTACGTTTAGGATAATTCACCTTGAGCGGGACTTAGTGTTTTTTTTAGTCAATTTTGTGTAACGAGTAATAGATGTGTTTAATAGATAAAAGTTACATGGGTCGATACTGTTTAGCTATACTTATTCCATACATCCCTACTCATCGCTGTTCCCGAAGTATTTACTCGAAAAGGCCAAACACCTCCTAACCGTGTGTGAGAATCACTTCGGATAACACGTAGGACCTTCGCCAAGTCTAAGACTCTAAGTGGCTCGGTATTTCAGCCAACTCGCTACCGTTTGCGGTTGCTTTGGCGTAACTAACATCGGTTCGGTTTTGAGAGGGTTCTGCTATCAGCGGTGCCCTCTTCTGCCGCTGTCAAAGCGGTGCTTCGGTCCTCTACCGCTGCGGGAGGCATAGATACTTTGGGACTACGCTGAAGTTAGGCATATGATCACCACCGCAATTCACACACTTTGCCCGGTCGCTGCGGGGTTTAATGCATTCGTTGGTGATGTCTTGCACACCTGACACAGTTTCTCAGCGCTATACAGCAACGCTCTGCGTGACGGAATCCCTGGCACCGGTGGTACTGTTCGATGCCGGATTTGTGCCTCAAGTCTTCGATGGAGACTCGAAAGCGATCAACGTACTCCACCTGCCGGATCTTCTTAAGGTAGTCTTTGGATGGTAGCTGTACCCGCAGAACCAGGATAGATTGTCCTTATTTGTTCCTTCTGAAACCAGCGGTGATATTGATGTCGTGCGCTCGTAGCTCCGAGCAAACTTGGCCCTCGGAGATTTCTACAGGCACTTCCCCTAGTACCATCTTGAACGTACCTTCACTCTTTACCTGATGGGTATAGTCTTTGGCAGTGGCAGACTGGATCCCGAATCCCTCGGTGATTTCCTTCACCCGTGTGAAGGCGACTCCTCGTTCCAATTCACGGGAAAAGGTGAATCAGTTCCCCTGTCACGAAAGATTACCGGAGGTAACCTCTCCCTGGCAATAGCACTTTTTCGACCTTCGGGCGATCCATCGACGGCTTCTTTCTCAGTAGCCGGATTCGGTCGGATGGTGACGACTATTCTGTTGCTTCGTCGGTAGGTGTCTCTGCTGGTAGCGGTATAGCAGCAATCTCTTCGTCCATCTTCTTTTGTTCTCTCTTCGTTTCCTTTTTGCTCTTCTTAGAGCTATCCTGGCTGAAGAGGGGAAACCACTGGACTGACCTTCTAACGACGGAAACACTCTAAAGAGTTTCGTCACTGAAACGGTGGCTGTGTAGTAACCGGCACCGTGAAGAAGACGCTGGTAGAGGAACTTAACGCAAAATGTTGCTTTCAAATGTAAGCGTAAACGATCAACAATAGATGCTCATTGCTCTGCTGCTAGACACCGAATGCTAAACTATATCAAATCATTGTTGCTATAAGAGCATTTGAAAAATAATCCAAGGGCCGGGACCGCAACAGCTCCTCCCACCATTTTAAATTAAACGGCGCAAGTACAAAACTTAAAAAAACAAAACAGTGCAAGGCTAGAACAACTAACTCGTACTATACAAATATGTTGGGGAGAGGTTGGCATGTCTGCAACTCCATAATCTGAATATTGTTAATTTTCAAACGATGTAAAAACAAAAGTCTTTAGTAGGGGATAAAAGGTAAGCGCGCATTTTTACGCATCGGACGCAACGAACGCATTGGACGTAGAGTGCCAAATCAAAAAAGTTCGACAAGGAAAAGATTTTAAAGTATTATATTTTCATATATTATGTTTTACTTTTCATGGATTTAAATGTAATCTATCGTACTCGAAACTAAAAAAATAAATGTTTCAACTGCATACCTACCTGATTCTTTAATTATAGTCCCAATTTCCTCCCAAATATACTGCCGACTTTGTTGGTTACTATACTGTTTGTGCTTTAAATTGTAAATTTCTTCATATTGTTACACCAAACTTATTAGTAAAGCATCATCCATCGTAATTTGCTATGGTACAAATAAACACGTGCACAAAAGAATGAGAATACGATTCACCCAAGCCGATTCCTATTGTGACTGGCGCGCATTTACTCGGATATGCGAATAACGTCATCCGAACGTATGGTATGCACGGATTTAAATTATTTTTGAATAACTCTGGACTGGAATTCCGTACCTACGATGCGTACAAATGGACTTTATGCAATTTAAAATAACGTAATTAATAATTTCCGTTCGTTTCGTCCGTCGATGCTAATAAATGCGCGCTGACCTCAAAAGTAAAACAAAATATTGTTCCTATAAAAATATTATTAAAAAAATTAAATTGTCCTGTCCGTAGCCCCCCTAACTTGAATTGCGTGTAATTTTAAACTAATTAAGAACAAAACCTTTAAGCAAAATAACACACAATACGGTTCATAATCGACACAAAGCTACCTATGATGTGTATAAAGTATAAAAAAAATACTTTCGGAGGACAGCTAATGTAACGTTCAGAACAAATTTTTTTATTATGAGTTCTAACGGGACAAAATACATGCAATAGTTTTAAGTGATTATAATAATATTTTGTGATTTAATTCAAGAATACGCAATTCTACCATCTCTGTTAAAAAGTATCCTAATCATCAGCAACAAAATAAAACTCAAAATAAAAAATTAAGCAGTGTAACCAAAACAGCTACTCTTTAAAAATGATCACGAGCTGCCATTGTTCTGCTGGTGACGGTCTAAGCATGATTGAAAAATTAGTTTATACATTTTAATGATAACGAACGTACCATAGTGTTTTCTAGTACATTTGATACCTCACCCTTTAAATATGTTTAAAACTGTTAGAAATTCAACTTTTGCTTGATTCCTAGTAAAGACATGTTTTGTAAAAAGTTTTGCTGATACATCACAGCAATTAGTCTATAATTAAAGTTTTATTTGTTAATAAACAGAACTATCGATAAGCTATCCAAACATACCTAACGTCTATGCTACTGTTTAGAGAATAACAATGTATGTTGTCAGATTATTTATGAGTCTATAAATGACATTTCATATAATTCAAAACGTATATTCTATTTTTGGATATATCTGCTTAAATAAGGACAAAGTATAATCAACTGCTTATTATTAAGTTATTTAAATAATAAATGTGAAGTAATTAAGTAGTAAGTTTCACAATAAAGTAACAATAAATTACACTTTTTTTATTATTTTTGTCCTTCTATCTTAAAATTTGTAACAATGTGTACCGAACAGAACAAACCGTAAGGGTGTTCAACCGTAGTTGTGTATTTAGGTTAATTTTTATTATAATTCTAATAAACCTCATAAATATAAATATTAATGTTGGTAAAACTATGGACAATCAGCAAAAGAGTAGGTATAGTACAAACCTTTCTGCTGTGGTAATTGATATTTGTTATTAACATGTATGTTTATTAGAATTTATAAAGTACATACCAATTAAATATATTAATGAGTAACCTAGACGTTAATAAATAATTTTATTATCGCTATGTCCTAATATATGATCATAAAGTATTTAGTAGCCATATTTTATAATAACTAATGTTTATATTTACCACCAGATTAAACGATCATAAATCATCTGTAATGTTTCATGTAATTTGTATTTCTTTCTGCTGTTAAACGTTTATATCTTTGTTTGTTTCGATAACATTATTTAATCATTAAAGACTGAAGTTTTATAATCTTAAAAATAACTTTGAGAAGATAAGTACGTCGAGAGTAGGTTAACTAATTTAAACACTATTTTCATAAATACGGATTTCGACAATGATGACATTTAAATAGGTACTTAATAATTTGCTACTTAAATTATAAAATTCTATCTTCTTTAAGTATATAGAAGTCTACTCCTACGGAAAAAATTTACGATAATGTGGTACTTATCGACGTAATAATTGTGCGATACATGACTTCATATGCTTGTATCCGTCCATATTGCGTTAGCAAAGGGTATATAGAATTATAGAGTAAAGGGGGAAGAATCTTTTTAATTAGGTAACTGATAACCTTGCTTATATGAAATTACACAAAGTATATTATTTCTTTCTTACTAACTACAAACATTGTATATATACCTTAATGCTATAAGTGCGCAAGTTTTAACGACATTACCGTCGTGCACTTATATGTTCAACAAAGCTAGTCAAGCGATTCTAAGGAAAGTCATAAATAAGAAACTTGAACAATTAGCAAGAAATCCCCTCTATACCATTCATATTTTAAGTTAGACCAATTGATCGAAATGGCTAGGAGTCTGCAATAACTATAACAACAGCTAAACAAAAACAGAAATTTGAAAACCTTCATTAACACAACAAAAATACTAAACCTGCGTCAAAAGTTCATAATTTTGTAAAATGAACATTAATAAAAAATACTGGTGTGGAACAACACACGATCTTCCAACCTACAAAGTGGAAATTGAAGTAAGTGAAATAGTTTTAATAATAATAATGTTTTAAGATAATTATGCAATCTCTTTTTTGATACGTTCATAACGAAAATAACAACATTGCAAATACAAAAACGATAATCTATGTCAGATGGACGTTTAAAATTTCATGTCAGATAGATGTTAAGGGACACCTAGATTCTAACTAAAAAAAATATTCCAAAGCCGCCCGATTATATATAAATATCGATAATACAGCTTAGCATTCTATCTTCAATTTATTATAATTTTAATCGCATTTTTGCTAGCACCTTAAAGTACTTTCATCAAAGCAAGTTCCATGTGAAATCAAATGATATGTTAAAATCATGTCTTCAAGTATTTCCTATAAAATTAATCGCTATTCAGATATATAAGAAATTTGAACACACCTTAGGAATTTTTTTGCCTCGTATCAAGAAATTCCATCGAAGATAATTAATCGATATGTTAACGTAATGCAGTATTTTTATAATAAACCTGCACCGCCTAGCATTTCTCACAAACATCAGCTCACAGGCGCAAATGACACATGCACACGCTTAATACACACATTTCACAGTACGTACCGCTATTATAAATCTGGAGTTACGCACACGCACACGCACACACACGCACACGCACGCACACACGCACACCACACACACACGCACAGCACACCACACACACAGCACACACACACACACACGACACACGCACACGCACACGCACACGCACACGCACACACACAGCACACACACACACACACACACACACACACACACACACACACACACACACACACACACACACACACACACACACAGAACTGAGTGAGTGAGTGAGAGTGAGGAGAGTGAGTGAGGAGTGAGAGTGAGGTGAGTGAGTGAGAGTGAGAGTGAGAGTGAGAGTGAGTGAGATGAGGTGAGAGTGAGTGAGTGAGAGTGAGAGTGAGAGTGAGGTGAGTGAGGTGAGAGTGAGAGTGAGGAGTGAGGAGGTGAGGTGAGGTGAGAGTGAGTGAGAGCGAGAGCGAGAGCGAGGCGAGGAGGCAGGTGCAGAGTGAGATGAGGTGAGGAGGAGACTGAGAGAGAATGTGTGTGGTGAGTGTTAGTGAATGGGTGTGTGTACGTGTGTGGACGTATGCTACTATCCGTATTTAAGCTTGTCTTCACGTTTAGTGGAGCTGATTACCTTGTTTTTAATAATTGCTTCATCAAATATTATCACGTGAAAACTTTGATATTTGTTATTATTGTAATTTATCAATTGTTAGAGATGTTAGTTATCTTAATAACTAATGATTGTTATAAAAGACGCTGCATTGATACAATAGTTAGAGTTCATATTAACTTATAGTTAGTGAGTCCAGTTTTAATTGTAATAATTTATTTTAAATAAATCTTATTTGCAATAAAAACATAATTATATATAGTATATTTATTATCATAATTTATTATAATTTATTTTTAAATAAATCTTATTTGCAATAAAACATAATTATATATAGTATATAATTATGTTTTATATATCGTTATATGTCGTTACCCTGGTTGAAATGATATTTGTTTTGTAGGTTATGACTGGTAATTTGAAGTTGTATTCTAATATGGAGGCCTAATGCTATCTTGTAAGACAGATATAGGCTTGACAACTTACTGTTGGGACTTCGCTGACCCCTTGATGTAAAATTTGAATTTTATTCTAATAAGAAGGCCCTATTGTTAACGTGTAAGCCAGCACTTGTGTTAGGGTCTGACTAAGTTGACCATGCACAACGAACAACGAAAACGCAAACACGAAAAACAAAAACGAAAAATCGCAAACACGAAAAACGAAAACGAAAATTCGCAAACACGAAAAAACGAAATCGAAAAACGCAAACGAAAATTCGCAAACACGAAAAACCGCAAACACGAAAAACAAAAACGAAAAATTCACAAATCATCAAAAACGAAAAAACGAAAATTCGCAAACACGAAAAACGAAAAAGAAAATGGCAAACATGCAAATACGAAAACACGCAGACACGCAAAGCTGCAGAATCTAGTCTATAAATAAAATAATTATTTCTTTATATGCTTTTATTCATTCCTTATACCCAAACGGAAGAGTATCAAAGTTTTCAATTCTCCGTCGCTTAGAAGAACTTCTATATTGTTTAGATTCAGGTCTACTTAATACATTGTAGCACCTATCTATAACTATTTTTCTATCATTATATACAAAAATAGAGTCTTTACTATTACTAAGCACCATATCCTTTATCACTTCAAAGTTTATAACACGAGAGTTTTTATAGTTTAAGGTAATACCCTTCACTTTACACACGGATTTAATTGCTTGATCATCGGTTAAAAACACATTATAACTGTAGTTTTTCGGTCTTGCATTAACAAACTCAGCTATATAGCTTACTTCACCGTATGCTTCCAGCTCGTTGGTCATCTGACCAAGGAAATCTCCGCAAGCCGGATTCCAGTCGTCGGGTATTGCGACAAATATGACACTGTCTGTATCATAATACAGAACGCAGCGGTCTAGTTTCTCCAGGTAACTATATAATTCTAAACGCGCCTGAGATGTCGTGTAAGCGGCTATGGACACATTAATAGCTTTTTGTAATTCACCTTCCGGTCTATCCCAATTTACCATTACTACATTATTATTAGTAGGGATAATGGATTCTACCTGAACCAAAGGATCCGTAAACAGTTTGAAGAAATCATTTGGCTCAGATACAATACTGCACTGAGTTAAATTGTCGCGTTGACCAAACTTACCCCAAAAAGAATTCAGCATTAGTATCTTAAACCGGGGTTTTTCTTAATATTATTAGCGTCTAGGCGAATTCCCTCCGTCTCATAATATTCTGTTATGTACTGAGCCTTCTCACTAGGTTATACCCGCACTCGCGTAGAAACCGGGACCTCGCCGCCGTGTTCTCGTTTCGGGCGAGCATGGAAGTATTTGCACCAAGCTTAGGATCAATATTAACCTGGTTGGAAAAACATTCCTCGCAACCGTGCCAATAACACCCCTGAAATTTGTAAACGCTATTTGATCCTGCGCAATAACCATCGACCTCAACGCCTTCGGGTGTTCTGAATTCATGAGCCTTCCCTGCGTGCTGTATGCTCACTTGCTGTGAATGTTCAACCCAGCGTATCCACTGTATTGCGACCTTTGATTGGTTGTCGGCGCGTCTATACCCGCCTTTTGGAATGAGCCCAATTGTGTTTTCTTTGACGAAAAGCCTACGAAACACTTTATTGCAAGCGCTAGCAATTGTAGTAGCCTCCTAAAACGGATCGATTTTATTTTGGGTCGTGAAGGTGGACCAGAAACTAATACAACCTTTAACGAGAATCTTAACATCCATTATGAAATATTTCACAATCTCTTCACTCACCTTAAAAACATGATTACTTTGAGTCGCGTGCAACCTAAAAGTTTTTGCCGATCATTAGCCGACATCTGATCTGCACAATAATGTTCAAGCAGTGGCAAGGACCCTCGTAATTCTGTTTCTCGGATGTGTTGAAGAGAAATGGGAAATACCCCTTGAACTCGGGGACTCGGCAACATACGACAGAAACGATTCAACGGATTTTCCCTGAAAATGTGTACTCTTTCACTACACGTCGAGCATCGCTCATCCAAATTGTCGATGCGCTAAATACAAGTGGAACAAACATTCGCGGCCACGCATAGATTGGGCTCATACAGAAATCGACCATTCGTCCCCTCACATACCTTTTCTTGCATGCACTCCAAATCGTAAAAGATAAACATAGATGGTTTACCATTACTACCGTTGCGCCGCACCTTGTTAACATGCATGTAACGAAGATGACCAATAGGCTTTTCGTTCGTGCACGTGGAGCACTAGCTGTATCGGCACCTATGTTTACCCTTTACTTCAAAGGTTTTCAGGCACTTTAAACATCTACGCAATTTTTCACATAGTTTAGCATCCTTATGGTTTCTAAGGGATTCCTGCCCGTAAAAATCTCTTTTGCAATCATTGCACGCAATTTTAGGATTTTGAACGGAACACGGTGGTTTTTGATGACAGCTAAGACACTGATACATACATTTTTCATACCGCTTTTTGTTATTACAACGCTTTTTGCACTGTTCGCAGTAATAACTACAAGTAAATGCTGAAGTGAGACTGGTAATTACGTTATAGTGTTCATCCTCGAGTATTAAATTTAAAACTACCCTAACCGGTTCCCTAGGGCCTTCAAAATAAACTAAATCACCTACGCGCGAATTATAAACTACAATGGTATATGAAGCTAAATGATTTTGAAATGCTTGAATGTGTTCGTGACTAAGATCAACAGCGCTGTTTTGGCAGAGTTGTACAGCTCGTGCTGAAGTAAGAAATAACCCAATGCCATGCTACTCCGCAATGTATCGTTATTTCTAAACGCTGTTGCTAGGACTATGGCTCGTGCTAGACAATTGTTTTCGCTGATTCCTGCTGGTACAAAGACAATACCCTGATTTTTAACCTTACAAAAATCTTCAAATTTTAAACCCGTCAGATTTTTGCGTACATAGCCTACAGGTACCGACACTCTATCCACATTTAAAACTAACAGGTCACTCGAGAAAAAACTAGCATTGCTCTGCATTACCTTTTCAAGTAGCGACATTATCACTTTAACCGACAGCTGGTTCACTCTTCTAAATGACAGACCAATTTGTTTGCCCGGGATATTCGGATTTCTTAACGTAATCCCTACATGGTCTGACGGAACTGCATCCTTGATAGTGCATGCATACAACTCCTCGAATGCACTCTAAGAAAAGATATGTATGAGATAAATAAGATTTTTACTAAATGGTATATTTTACCTGTATCCATGTTAAGGGATTATGCTTGCACGTATCGTCATTAAAACTAAATCTTAATGTTTTACATGTGGTGCTAAACTTTTTTATGAATTTACTGTCTGACTCTCCTATTATATTAATATGATTGAAGCCAGTTTGAAAGGAGGATGGTCCGGCCTGTTGCTGAGAACCTGAGCGCGATTGGTCTTGCGCCTGTAATGTACTCATTCAGTAAGCGAGACAATAGAAAATTAAAAGACATACCGTTATTAAATCCTCCGCAGCTGTAGTTTCCATCATCTCGTCATCGTTAAACACATGCTCCATGTTTACCTGGGCAGGGCTTTAAAAAAAATAATTAAACTTAAAAATAAAAAAAACAAGCATATACTGACACTCCACCAACCCGTTGTGCAGCCTCCACAAAATCATTATAAGCCTTTATCGAATCGATAGTGTCATTTTCACACAACATCTTATAAGTAGCAATATTATAAGCATTTTTCAACCCCTCTTCGATTAACGCGCCAGCACTGAACAACTCAAGAATTTGGTCAACGTTTAAAGACTCCATAGCTAAAATAAGGTAATGCTCTTCGAAACAGAGCTAAATTAGCTAAACTAAACGCACGCTTTTACAGTATTTTACAGGGTCAAAAGTCAAATTAAGTTGTTTTGAAATTCACAAGGCTAACTTCAAGCCCGATTTCGTCTATGGCTAGCTTCAAGGCCGATGACTTTCTCAAGGTAAATTAGTTAGTTGTAAATAAATAAAAGATCAAAACCTGCAAATGATAGTGAAATAATTTAAATTTTTCTTAGGATCATTAATTAATAGGTATAAATACATGTCAACTTAAACAATTCCAAGGCTGAATTGAAAAATTCGCAAAGTTAACTGCAAGGCCGTCTTCGTCTATGGCTAACTTCAAGACCAATGACTTTCTCAAAGTAAAATAAGTATTATGTTTATCTTTTAATACCAAATGACCTTATTGTTGAAGGTGAAGTTAGGGTGATAATAACATAATTTGTACATACGAAGCCAAAATGGGCATTAAAAGAAATGTAATAATTATAATAACGTTTGTATTTAGCTAAGTGCTTTTATAACATATTCATCACGACATAAACAATCGCAATCTCATTTGATAAAAATACGCTAATAAAGTAATATGGGAAAATACAGTCAATTTTGTCACGCACGTAATTATTACCTAATCAATCCTTTAAATGAGTTTTATATCGTTCTAATATTCGATAAACAAGCTCTAATAAATGATAATAGTAGACACAGATTAAATAATCTATCTTTTACATCTAATGATTATTTGCGCACCCTTATCAGAATACAGATTTAATATCATCTTATAGGGCAACAGATTAGGATCTAGAATTTCCCCCGGATTAAAAAATAATTAATTAATTAATAAAAAATAATTAATAAAAATGATCAACAAAAAACGATCCCTACACGTAGGCATGAAAAAATCAAAAAGCTCTTAATAAGGTTTGAAATTCCCATCAAGGGTTGAAAATGACCACCTAAAAAAACCATAAAATAAGGGTGAAAAATACGCCACCCTCAAGCAAGCGAGTAAAAACAAAAAATGCCTTAATTAGGGATGAAAATTCCATCAAGGGTTGAAAAACCCTCCGAAAAGAAACCATAGGTGAAAATCAATTGAAAAATGCCTGAAAAGAAACCATATGAAAATCAAGGAGTTGAAAAAGGCCTGAAAAGAAACCATAAAAAATAAGTGGAAAATACGGCTCCACGTGGGGCATCCTTGTGACGTCAAAATCCAAGATGGCACATGGTGCTCTCATCTACTGATATGTTATACTAGCTATTGATATAATGATATATTACACAAAATACGGAGAATATAACTTATATATATATATATATATATATATATATATATATATATATATATATATATATATATATATATATATATATATATAGACAGTGTTACAAAGTGTTAAGTAGACCTGAATCTAAACAATATAGAATAAGTTACTCTAAGCGACGGAGAATTGAAAACTTTGATACTCTTCCATTCGTATAAGGACTAAATAATAAAACAGATAAACAGAGAAATCATTTTTTTGTAGACTCCAAATCCCTGTCTTAATTCTTTCTGCAGCTTTGTGTGTTTTCGTTTTTCGTGTTTGTGCGTTTGTATGTTTGCGGTTTTTCGTGTTTGCGAATTTTCGTTTTCGACTTTCGTGTTTCGAGTTTGTTTGCGGATTTTCGTGTTTTCATATTTGCTTGTTTTCGTCAAGACTTGCACCTCGTTTTTGAACTAGACAAATGCCTTGCGTGTAAATAGTTGTGTGTTTGTTATTTTTCGTGTTTGCGATTTTCGTTTTCGTTTTTTTTTTGTGTTTGTGAATTTGTGTGTTTACGAATTTTCGTGTTTGCGAATTTTCGTTTTCGTTTTTCGTGTTTGCGATTTTTCGTTTTTCGTGTTTGCGAATTTTTCATTTTCATTTTTCGTGTTTTGCAATTTTCGTGTGCGAATTTTTCGTTTTTCATTTTTCGTGTTTGCGATTTTTTCGTGATTGCCTTTTTTCGTACTTTGTGCGTTTGTGTGTTTGTTATTTTTTCGTGTTTGCGATTTTCGTTTCGTTTTTCGTGTTTGCGATTTTTCGTTTTCGTGTTTGAGAATTTTTCGCTTTCATTTTTCGTGTTTGATTTTCGTGTTTGCGAAATTTTCGTTTTCATTTTCGTGTTTGCAATTTCGTTTTCATTTTCGTGTTTGCGATTTTTCGTAATTGCGTTTTTCGTACTTTGTGCGTTTGTGTTTTGTTATTTTTTCGTGTTTGCGACTTTCGTTTTCGTTTTTGTGTTTACGATTTTTCGTGTTTGCGTTTTTCGTACTCTGCGCGTTTGTGTGTTGTTATTTTTCGTGTTTGCGATTTTCGTTTTCGTTTTTTGTGTTTGTGAATTTGTGTGTTTACGATTTTTCGTGTTTGCGTTTTTTCGTACTCTGCGCGTTTGTGTTTGTTATTTTTCGTGTTTGCAATTTTCGTTTTAGTTTTTTGTGTTTGTGAATTTTTCGCTTTCATTTTTCGTGTTTGCGCTTTTTCGTGTTTGCGAATTTTTCGCTTTCATTTTTCGTGTTTGCGATTTTTCGTGTTTGTGTTTTTCGTCCTTTGCATGTTTGTGTGTATGTTATTTTTCGTGTTTGCGTGTTTCATGTTTGCGTGTTTTGCAGTGTGTCTGTGATTGTGATTGTGGCTGTGTCTGTGTTTGCGTCTGTGTCTGTGTATGTTGTGTCTGTAAGTGTATACATATGTGGCGATGTTTGCTTCTGTGTTTACACTGTACCTGTGCTTGTGCTTGTGCTTGTACTTGTGATTGTGCTTGTGTTCGTTCTTGTGTTTGTACTTGTTCCTGTGCTTGTGTTTGTGCTTGTACTTGTATTTCTGTTTGTGCTTGTGTTCGTGCTTGTGTTTATGCTTTGCAGTTTGTGTGTTGTTATTTAGCGTGTTTGCGAATTTTCGTTTGTGATTTGTATGTTTGCGATTTTTCGTGTTTGCGAATTTTCCGTTTTCATTTTTCGTGTTTGCGAATTTTCGTTTTCTTTTCGTGTTTACGATTTTTCGTGTTTGCGAATTTTCGTTTTCGTTTTCGTGTTTGCGATTTTTCGTTTTCGTGTTTGCGATTTTCGTTTTCATTTTCGTGTTTGCGAAATTTTCGTTTTCATTTTCGTGTTTGCGATTTTCGTGTTTGCGAATTTTCGTTTTCATTTTTCGTGTTTGCGAGTTGTTCGTTTTCGTTTTCGTGTTTACGATTTTTCGTTTTCGTGTTTGCGAATTTTCGTTTTCATGTTCGTGTTTGCGAAATTTTCGTTTTCGTTTTCGTGTTTGAGAATTTTCGCTTTCATTTTCGTGTTTGCGATTTTTCGTGTTTGCGAATTTTTCGTTTTTCACTTTTCGTGTTTGCGTTTGCGTGTTTGTGTGTTTGTTATTTTCGTGTTTGCGATTTTTCGTGTTTGCGAATTGTTCGTTTTCATTTTCCTGTTTGCTATTTTTCGTGTTTGCGAATTTTCGTTTTCCGTGTTTGTGTGCTTGTATGTTTTCGTGTGTTTGTGTGTTTGTGTGTTTGTATGTACTTGTGCTTGCGCTTTTGCTTGTGCTTGTGTTGATTCTTGTGTTTGTGCTTGTTCCTGTGCTTGTGTTTGTGCTTGTGCTCGTGCTGGTTCTTGTGCTAGTGTTTGTTCCTGTGCTTGTGTTTGTGCATGTGCTTGTGCTGATTCTTGTGTCTGTGTCTGTGATTGTGGCTGTGTTTGTGCTTCCGTTTGTGTTTGTGCATGTGCTGGTTCTTGGGCTTGTAATTGTTCCTGTGCTTGTAATTGTGCTCGTGCTCATGCTTGTGCTTGTGGTTGTGTTTTGTTTTGTAAAGCTAACTTTCAGGAGACAATTTAGAATACAATCTCCGATGCAGAACCAACCCCAGTCTAACAGACCAAACCCGATCTCCCAAGGTTAAAATACGACCCATACATGGACATTAAACTATGCGAAAAAGTATTATAAAAATACTTTGTTATACATTATTAATATTAAGTTTCTTGTTGTACATGAGATTAATTTGGTAGTGATTACCTTGAGCGACAACTAGATTTAATTATGACCCATAATTAAAGCAAAAGGATTGACGATACATTGTGACTCATATTTAAAACCAAAATATATTGCATGTAAATGATACGTATTAAAAGGTAAATAAATAAAAGCGACATTCCTTAATTTTCGATGATTACTATTGCTGTAAGCAGGTTAATCAATTAGTTAATTACACGTTGTATTTTTAAAGCAATTTCATTTTAAAATATATCAAATGAATTTTCAAACAGGTAGAGGACCACAATTTGTAGATGGGGATTAAAGGAAATCTAATAATAATTTAATAACAACAATTATGCAATATCCTTTGATAAAATTCAATACGGAATCCTACTAAATTTTAATAATAAACACATACTAAACAGTCGCTAAACCGTACATTCACATTGTATGACAACAACAGGGTAATTAACTGATTATGCAATACCATTAACTGTTTATTATCATTATAGAATTTAATAGTGTATTTAAATCAAACGTATACGTTACTTTTACCTTGATTAGCTTCTTTTAATACAAAAATATCCTACCGTTTATTAACCCTTAAAAATAGGTAAAAATACGATCCCCGTGGACATATAAAATAGGTGTGGGTGGCGGGGGCTTCACCGTAAAAAGAAGGGAAGGAAGGTGCACTTTACTGACACTTCATGTTCAAAATGTAAACCGTTCTTTTCAATACACATTTCACACCGACGTACAATAAACAGAACGTCTTAAGTTAATTAAATGATGCACTCTTATTTCATTGCAAGCATCTCTGATGCGATTGTGAATTCTTCAAGTGTACTAACCGGAGTGGTATACACTTTTCCTTCATGAATCCCCATACAAAAAGTCAAGTGGCGTTAAATCGGGGATCTGGAGGCCACGCCACTGGACTTCACGACCTATCCACCACCGGGTAGTTATTGTTTAGCCAATTTCTTACATTTCTGCCATAATGGCCGGACATCCATCAAGCTGAAACCAAGAATGTCCTCTTAAATTCAAAGGAATGTCTTCACATATTGACATGTTCTTCTTCTAAAATTTAATTAACTTAAGACGTTCTATTGTACGTCGCTGTGAAATGTATTGAAAAGAACGGTTTACATTTTGAACAAAGTGTCTAATTTTATTATACTAGTGTTATTGTTATTCATTTATAAATCGTTATTGCTAAGAATTCTTATTAATTTCACAATTATTAATTAAGTATTGTTACAATAATAAATAAGGATTATTAAAATTAGTGTACTAAACAAATTTCAATTTACAAAAGTCTTGTATTTGAGTATGGCTTGATACAGTGGCGGCTCTTTCATGAGAGCAAGTGAGCAGCGTCTATAACTTATTAGAATCTCACTTAAAAACTACATACATGTTTATGGCGAAATTGATACATACATAATTATACAGAAAGTATTGACCGCATAACAATAATAATTATGCATTTCTTTTATACGAGGATAATAACAATGGATACTAAAAAACCGATAACCTACCTATTTATAAATGAAAATGTATTTGAAATTTTAAAGAAACGATCGTTAGGTACTAAAATGGCTCTAAATGTTTTATTATATCTTTTTATTAAAAACTTTATATTCAATTATTCACATAAAGCACATTATTTAACTTAGTACCACATCAAACACTAAAAATCAAAATAACTCGGAAACGCACAGGAATTTCGAAACAGAAGAAGGTACATTATTTTTGTTAAACTGTATGTAGATAATGAAAATAACAGTTTTTTAAAAATAGTTATTGGAGTAGAAGTTCTGTTTATGAAAGGGTTGAGCACCCCTCCACTCCGACACTGTGCAAGTTTGTGAACATTCTTATCGCTTGTTTTATGCCCTTAATTAATGGACATTATCCCCAACATAAAAAATCTAAGCATTCGTTTATGAGTTACAATGAAATTTGAGAAAAAAATTATATTCAACACCCTGTATCTCGGAAACGAAGCCTTCTACGACATATGTTTATAGAAACTTTTCTTTTTAGAAACATGTGTTCTATCTCCTGTTAAAGTTTGTCTACAAAAAACTGACTCACCCTGTATATATATATATATATATATATATATATATATATATATATATATATATGTATATATGTATATATGTATATATATATATATATATATATATATATATATATATATATATATATATATACATAATTAATTACTTTTTGCAATTATTTGATATAAGGCGTAGTTTGCCAAAAATTCCTAAAAATTAATTTAAGCGTTGGTTTAAGATTTTCCTATATCAACTTTATAGGAAAATGTGTAAATATGTTTTAGAGATCATTCAAATTTACATCTTTTAATAACGTTCTTAATACAGAGACATATCGGCTTTAAAAATTAATTAAACAGGATGTCCTCATGCAAGTTAGCATTCATACGTCTGCATGAATATTTAAAGGTCTATCTGACATAAATTATTTTATTTCTACAATATTGTCTGTTTTCATTAAACGTATTACGACAGAGGTTTTATAATAAGACTACTAGATAATGGACTATTCTATAAAACACAGGTAAAGGTAATGTTTTGTGTGAACGACATAAACTAATACAGCATTTACTATTTTAATGTATAACGAGATTTTATACGATCGACACAGTTCTGCCGTATATTTTTATAAGATGTTTGAAGAAAGAAATCGATCTACTTTCTATCGTCCAAAAGATTTTCTTAAATAAACAGATTTCTGTATGAAACAAACCTTTTCAAAATTAACCATCAATTTTTTTAGCAAGAACATGGTACGACAATGGGCAATAGCTTATCTCCGTTTATACCAATCTATGCATGAGTAAATTTGAGACAGACTTAAAACGCGATTTGCCTTATTTTCCTAGACTTTGGATTAGATATTTTGCCATCCTTAATACTAAAATTTGTAGTGTTGGGAACTTTGTAGAAACTTTAAATTCTAAATTTCAGACAATCAAAGTCTCGTTCCTTGATATTCTGGTAACAAGAAATGGTAGTAAACTAGATATAGATATTTATCGTAAGGAAACTAGCACTAAAAGATTCGTAACCAATGACTCAAATCACTGTAGACAGCACAAACTCACGACTTTTAACTTTTTAGTTCATAGATTGCTTAATTTTCCTCTTTCAGTTCAAAATTATAATAAGGAATTGCGCACTACTAAAGTAATTGCTGCATACAATGGGTTTTCAGATGAAGTGGTTATGAATATAGTTAGGAAACAAACACATAGGATGAGGGTTAAGAACGTTACTACATTAGGTAACCCTAGAGAACAAATAGAAACAAAGTATGTAAAATTACCAAACTGCAGGATAGGTCGGGAATTTATAAAATTACTTGTAAAAATTGTGAACAGATATATGTGGACAAACTAAACGACTTATCAAAATTCGCTTTAAAGAACATTTAGCTTATATAAAATACAAACATTGGGACAGGTCTGCCGTAGCCCTACATATGTGTGATAAAAATCATGTAGTAGAGATAAGGTATCATTAATCAAACATGTTAGTAATAAGCACGAACTTGATTGTTAGGAAAGTTTAGAGATCTTCAAAAACAAACAAATTCTAATGAATAATCATGAGCAAGGACCTTTAGGCTACTCAGAACTCATTAAAATTTCATAACTTTCACTTTCACCAGATAAGCAACGAAGCGTTACTCGCTGACGGTGTATATGTTAGTTCGCCCTAGTCGACCGCTGATGATGATACCGCAGCTATCGAAACGCATTCGGTGTTTTTTAATTTTGTGTGGTACGTGGGTATATTTTGTTTGTTACAGATCCTGCCACAGTTCCAATGTTCTATATTTTTCACTCAATTACATATTATATCATAAAAGTTATAGAGAGATAACTTGGGCATGCTCAATTAGTTTTTAAATATTATTTAAACTATTTGCAAAATGTATTTATCTTGTAAGTTGTAGAAATTTGTCAAATGTTTTTTTTTTTGTTTAACCATTGAGTACACTTGAAATGATTGTTAAAAACGTGTTGCGCATGTGTAAATTATCTGCCATTAATTTTATTAATATCGAATTGCATAAAATAATTGAAATTCTCTGACAGTAATTTGTCAATTATCTAAACATCTCATATTTTGTCAATTTTGCACAAGTATTTTCAGCATATTTACGATGGATTTATTGTTTGAAATACCCTACAAAAATCATGGCTGAAATTTGTGAAACGTTTAAAGTCTCTGATTTATCAACAATTTCAAATTGTAAAATGGGCGAACGCAAGTCGTTGATATTATTCTTGTAATAGTTACTTTAAATACATAAACAAAAAAGTGATATATAACTAAATACATAAACTTTTTTGTTTATGTATTTAATTTATCAACAAATAGTTCAAAATTTAATTTTTTTCTAATTTTATGTAAACGCTTACAAAAAATTTTGTTCGCAACACGCGCACTGTCACATTATTGGTGCTCCGCCTTAACTTTTAACCCGAGTGGGCCTCGCACCAATAAATATATAAACAGCGCACTAGTTACGAAAATAACTATGTATTTTACTTTTTTTTTGACATTCCGAATGCTACTTTCCAAATGGCAGAAATATATCTATGGTTTATGAAATAGTGTCATTACTGCCAGTCTGTAATTAACCTAAAAATATATTATTTCACTTCTTTAATTTCCACTTGGTAGGTTGGAAGGTCGTGTGAGATACCTATTGACCTGCTATATTAGTAGGTATGAGTAATAAGAACGGTAAGGGTTGTTTGTTGAGTTAAGAAAGCGAAATTATAGTCAAGGATTCAATAAATACAAATGCATATGCAAAACATACTTATTTTTATTTACTATTGTGTAAAACTATAAGTAATCACTTACCGATCTAAACGTAGACATGGTAAATTAATATCTACGATTGATCGAAGGAGTTATTAAAACAAGGAACCACGTTTTAAAGCAAATTTCTTTTTTTCAGAATCATGGTTTAGGTGCCAATTTGAATGCAGTACAATGCAATGTTGTTAAAGAATATTGCACTTCAATGTGATTCCAAATGAAACGTTTTAAA
>JARFJB010002193.1:67500-92500 GCA_036346205.1 Vesta saturnalis | reverse complement strand
GATTTTTCGCATGTTAAAATCATACGCCATGCTGTTCCTGTTTGGTTTGGACAAAAAGAGCTATTGTCTGTGTTCCTTATTCCCGATTTTTTAGAAAAATTAAGTCTGCTATTCTATCCTTTGCAAAACACCAGGCAATTTCTCCGTCTATGCTTACGATCATTTTATTTTGGAAGGTATTCCAATAAATTTACTTGTTTGATCATTTTCCGTTTTGCTTTGTTGTGACGTGGTATGTGTTCGCGACAAGTTTCTGTTGCATTCCCTTCGAGTATTTTTTCTCCACTTCACTTTTTTTACCATTGAGATTTACGTAGTTCAATCTAAGTTGTTCTTGTGTGTTGTTTCTCTCCATGGCGGTTTTGTAATTCGTTTCAAAATAGGCTTTTATGGTTTGATAATGAGTTACTAGGTCTTTTCGAGTGTTATCAGGTTGGTGTTGTATTTGTGCTATCAGTTCTTCATCATTTATCCACTTATTGTTTTCCATAAAATCTGAGATTGTATGGAATCCCATCGCTACCCAAATTGTTACGAACAACGGAGGCCTTGTTTCTTTAATTAGAGTGGAACTTGTGGTGGGAATGCTTTTAATATCTACCAGCCCTGTTGGAAAGCTATCAATTTCAATTTTTGCTGTTAATATTCGAAAAATTGCGAGCTTTGATTTTAAATTGACAAGTCCGATCCCCCCATAATCTACTGGCAAGCATAGATCCTCCTCTTTACACCAGTACTTCCCCGACCACATAAAATTTGTTATAGTTCTCTGTAGTTCTTTTAGCTGACTGTCATCCAACGGCATCACCTGAAAACTGTGCCACAGCTTCGGTGCAATGAATTGATTCACTACAACCTTTTTGCTGTCATGGACAGCGAGGAAGCTTGGCGTCTCCATTTTGGGATCGAATTGCTAATTGTTTCGTTGAGATTGCAAAACGCATATGCTGCATCTTCTTCCTGATTTTCAGATAAACTGATTCCCAAAATTTTTATAGATGCGTTGGTCCATTTATGTCCGAGTGGCTTGTCTTTTCTGTTTCGCCAGCTTCCCGTCCAGTAGCCCATCGTTTTTTCTACGTTGAGCTCGGAACCCGATTGTTTCGAAAAAATTTCATAGCTCAGGCGAAACTTGTCAAAGTCACTGTCATCAGAAATAAACACCGAAATGTCATCTGCGTACGCACTCACCACCAGTTTAAGATGTTCGATTTTAAGCATAGCGCCTTGAAGGGATTGTCTGCATAGGGAGAGAAAAGGTTCTATGACTAGAGAGTATTATAGGAATCCGGACATAGGGCAACCCTGATGTATACCTTTTTCGATCGCGATTTCACTTGTTAGTAGGTTGTTTACTTTAACTTGACATTCGGCTACTTTATATAGTGTTTGTATTGCGTTCAAAAAAAATTTGTCAATATTAAACTTATGTAGTACGTAAAAAAGGTAATCGTGATTGATGCAGTCAAAGGCTGCCTTTTGGTCGAGATTTAAAATGGCCAGTGGCACGTTATCTTTATTTACCATAAAAATCGTGTCTCTATGACTGTGGAGGGTATCGTAGATTATTGTTCCTGGGACACAGTAGCTTTGATCCGGGTCAATAATTGTATTTATTACAGCAGAAAGTCTAGTAGATAGTGCTTTTGCCAGGATCTTATAATCTGTTTTCAGAATTGTCGAGGTTTGTCAAGCTCCTTTTTTTTTGGCAGTAGATTAGTAACAGCCTTGGTAATTGACCTGGACATTTTGACCTCTTTTAAACTTTTGGTTGCGACTTCGTGATATAAGGGACCAATTTTATTCCAGAACATGATATAAAATTTTACGGTTAAACCGTCTATTCCCGGTGCGCTTCTTTTATTTAGTGACATAAGCGGGTTATTCAAGTCGTCCTTGCTTAGTGGGTTTTCTAGAGACATCTTGCTTATGTTCGACAGCTTTTTAAATTTTTTAACAAGGTGGATGATTTATCTAAGCTCCTATGTCCTCTCGAATATTTGTTTTTGTAATGGTTCCTTACAATTGGACATAGATTAGGAGGGTTACTAACTATTTTGTCATTCTGCTTTAGCTTTAATACTGGTTTGAGGCTAGAGAATTGGTTTCTGGACAGGGATGGTCTATCGGTGTAGACTATTTTATCAAGTTTATGTTAATATGTTAATAACATTTTTTCGGGTTTCCTTTTGTACCAATTTTGTGCATCACTCATTATTTCTTTTACGTTGGATGTTGAATTGAGATGTGTATTAAGATTATGATTATGATTTATTTCTTGAATTTGGCCTGTATACCGCTCGTATGAGTTATGCCGATCACTTTGTGGATTCAGCGTGCAATTGAAGTCGCCTGTAACTATGAAACCTTCCTGTCCCCTACTGACGTTCTGTAAATCTTGTAGAAGAGGATTTAGTATTGCGGTTGACGTTTTTAGGTTATGTGGTACATATATTCCATAATATGCAGCTTTGTTCATTAATAATGATCCTAACTCGTTGAGTGTACGATTGGAACACTACGTGATGATCTGTGACTCTTAGGTTACATTTTCCTTTAATAGCAATAATTGTCCCGCTGTAATCTGCGACACATGGATTTATGAAGAAGTTGTAGTTATTACATAGTCGATTGGTTGGCAATGTTTTTATGTTTGGCTCCTGAATTAATAACACATCTGGTGAATTTATATTTAAGAAAGTAGTCAATTCCTCTCACTTTGATTGGCGTTGAGCGTGAAAATTTTTAAAATGTTTTTATTTAAGTCTTCCATCGCAGCTAGTTAAGAAAAATGAAAAAAAATATAATGAAAGGGTAACTACACAAAAAAAATGTTAGGATTTAAAAGGTCAAACTATCACTTAACGATTCTGGCGGAGAGGGTAAGTTTCTTTCTTTACAAAGATCTCTTTCCAAATACTTTATTAGTCGCTTACATCTCTTTTTTTTGCTCCAACCTTGGTATAGTTATTCTTATTAAATCTATTAACCCTACAATGTCCTCTGTATAGTTTCGAGCTACCTCGAAAGCATTATTACATCCCTTAACATTATTCAGGAAATCAGAGTATGTTATAACATCTAAAACTAAATTATCACTGGCAGTCCAAATATCCTGTATTTCTTCAAAGCTGTCTTGTGAAGGCGATTGTTCTACTTTGCACTTTCTCTTTTTTGTCCCTGCGTCCGATGTCTTCATAGGCAGTATAAATTCTGAATCAGTTTGCGTAGGCAGCTGAAATTCTCCTAAGTCTTGTGTAATGTTTTCATCAGACGTACCCATTTGATTATGTATATTACATATCTTATCATTTTCGCCTACGGCGCTCTCTTGCGATATTACTTCTGTAGATGGATGCGGTCTTTTATTTGATTCTGGTGTTATTTGTGAGCCGATTGATCCCATTTCCTTTTCGATGCATTTTGAGGCAATATGCCCATATGTGTTGCATACAAAACACTTTACTCTTTCATCAGAAATGAAGATCCTATATTCCTCCCCATCAAATTCAACTAATATTGAATTTGGAATTTCAGTGGGGTTTTCTCCATTAGTGATAATGAAGACCTGCCTTCTGAAGCCATAGACATGTTGGTATTCGTCTAAGCCAATACCAGCCCCTATGAACGATAGCGGTGAAACTAGTTGTAAATTACTTTTCCTTAATATTTCCTCAATTACGTCATGCGGTATGCATGGGGACACATTTGATAGTATGATTCGTTTAGCTGATATGATTAGCTTTCTTCCAGGTACAAATATATCCTTAACGTTTATTCCGCCTTCTTGTTCCACAAAATCTTGTACCAGATCGTTATTAGCACAATAAACACAAATTCGGTTATTGTCCATTCTGGAGGCAAATATATTTTTTGGTCCGATTATTTTACCGGTAGCTAATACGTATTCCTTGACTGTTAATCCTTCTATTGATGGGAAGATGATTGCTCGATCCTTTTTAGGGAATGTGAATCTTGCTACTACATTTGAAAAAGATCTTGAACTTGAGTTAAACGGTTTATGTTCAGTTGGTCCATTACATTTATTTCTCCCTGAATACCCCTATTGTCAGAAGAATTAAGGGAGGTTGAAGCATTTTTGTTTAGCATAGTTAAAACGTTATATATTAGAGGTACAATAAGGAAATTTTAATAGAATAAAGTGGCATATTTTGTTGATCGAATAAGTACAGGTGGAAGGTGATAGCGCTACTGGCGATAAACGCATATGCTTATATAAATATTAAATGTTAAATTTAATAATAAAAATTACCTTTATGAATATATTGTTGTTTTAAAAAACCACTTCAAATGAAAAAATATCACTAAACACAAAATGTTCATTGATCTAATTCAACGATTAGTTAATTTATTATTATTACATACACTTGAAATAAACTAAATTTAATAAACTCGTATTTTAAATCGAAAGAAATCTAGCTCAAGCAAAAATAAACACGTCTTCACTCACCGAAAACGTGGGTGTGGGTGTGGGTGTGGGTGTGGGTGTGGGTGCGGGTGCGGGTGTGTGTGTGTGTGTGTGTGTGTGTGTGTGTGAGTGTGTGTGTGTGTGTGTGTGTGTGTGTGTGTGTGTGTGAGGTGGGGTGTGGTCTTGGGGTGTGTGTGTGTGTGTGTGTGTGTGTGTGTGTGTGTGTGTGTGTGTGTGTGTGTGTGTGTGTGTGTGTGTGTGTGTGTGTGTGTGTGTGTGTGTGTGTGTGCTGTGTGTGTGTGTGTGTGTGTGTGTGTGTGTGTGTGTGTGTGTGTGTGTGTGTGTGTGTGTGTGTGTGTGTGCGTGTGCGTGTGCGTGTGCGTGTGCGTGTGTGTGTGTGTGTGAGTGTGTGTGAGCTCTTTTTGTTAATGAAGCTAAAATAATAAAATATGTAACTAATTTTATTCTATAATCAGAAAATGTAAAATCATGATATATCAAAAAATTTCATCTTCCATAATTAAATATTCAAGCAATTGATATTAAAATAGCAACATCCCCAATCCGATTTGATAAAGCAGTCACCATTCCCGCATTTAAAGATTTATTATTTTGATAAAAAATTAGTAAACAAAAAGAAACTAATCCTGTGTGTGTGTGTGTGGTGTGTGTGTGTGTGTGTGTGTGTGTGTGTGTGTGTGTGTGTGTGTGTGTGTGTGTGTGTGTGTGCGTGCGTGCGTGCATGTGGGTGCGTGGATACGTGAGTGCGTGTGTGTGGTGTGTGCGTGTGTGCGTGTGCGTGTGTGTGTGTGCGTGTGTGCGTGTGTGCGGATGTGTGCGTGTGTGCGTGTGTGCGTGTGTGCGTGTGTGCGTGAGTGCTAGTGTGCGAGTGTGCGGGTGTGCGGGTGTGCGGGTGTACGTGTGCGTGTGTGCGTGCGTGCGTGCATGCGTGAGTGCGTGAGTCCGGGTGTCCATGTGTCCGTGTGTGCGTGTGTGTGCCCGCGTGCTCGTGCGCTTGCGCGAGCGCGTGGGCGTGGGTGTGTGTGGATGTATGTTAGTATCCACGATAACTCCGGAATGACAACACGAACAGATTTCAAATTTCATTTTTCCTGCAGCTGATTAGACTTTGGGAGAAATTCAGCGGCAGAGAGGGAGAGTTTATTAGGAGCAGGTTTTGGTTCTTATCAATTATGTTTGAAGCAGATGTATATTTCAAAGATATAAAAGTATCAACATATAGACCATAAACATATCAATGAAATATGTTCTATGCAATTTCTTTAATGCAATGCGTAGTTTAGCGAAAAAAAATTACTAACGTATAGTTCAAGTGTGTGTTTAATTTTTTTCTATATATGAATAACGACCAACTTTATAGAAAAATGTGTGAACATATTTTTTAAAGAATATTTAATTTTAATTTTATAAGGAGAGATGTAGGCATATTTTAAAGAAAATACATAACTTTTCTTCATAACGTTTTTTTTAATATAAAGCAAAGTAAGGCTAAACATGAAATAAATAGGATTGAAAACGCTTAAATTGTATTATCGGTATTTTATAGAGACGGGCGGCATCTGTCATAGATTATTATTTTGTTTTTACAGTGTTGCTTATGTTGAACAAAGTGAGTATTGTAAGTTTTTCTCACGCGTATAACCTACCAGTAGTTCTGGAGTTGTTCCAAATTGCCGTAACGTCATACTTACCTTTTATTTGAAGGTCGTGGTTGCAAAATGTAATATTTAGGCCCATTTTCTAATTTTTATAATCAAAATCACTTGTATAGTTTCTTCAGATACTATATCTCTCTCTAGTTCAACAATTTATTTATATATTGACTGTTTTAGTGACATTTACAGGATGATCTCTTACGTGTGTCAATTTTGTTGATAAAACGGAGTTCATACAATTAAGTGATGTGACAAATGGGACATGGATGATGTCAAAGAGACTCATTTTATAGAAGTAGTAATTTACGTGTATAATTGTTGCGCCATCAGATTTGGACCGGAAGGCATATTAGCGTTTACGTGCGGTTTGTAATTCCCTAAAATTTTACTTATATGGGGTTGAGTTTGGGTGCTTATGTAGATGGTCAAACAAACAATTACTCTCAGTGAAAGGCTTGGTTGGTGGTGAAGGCCTACAATATGTTCAGGGAGTAACTTAATCTCATCACCTCCATTAATTTCCCAGGATCCATTTTCATAAACATACCAGCTTGATCTGGCAGTTGTCATTCTTTCCAAATCGGGGGAGAAGGTCTCTTACACCGTATTATTAATTAAACCTCTAATTGCTAATAAACCCTACTATTTACTTGTAAAGTTAATCTTTCATAAGTTTAAGGTTGTTAGCTATTATAAGCTGCTTTCGCTTACTGTAATTCAATTTTACTTTAATTTGCTCCGGTCTGGCTCCACCGGTTTTTAATTATATAAAAAGGGGAGTTGTTCGTTAGTTCTGAGGTTGATCACCATTACTAGGTTCGTCCACACTGAGCAATACACTTGTAAGGGTTTTAGACGTATATTATGCATATTGTTTATAATTCTAAATATTTACACTTAAAACTAACGTACAACTAAAATAGAAACAAAAAAAACTGAACGGGGTTTTAAACAAACAAAATAAATAAATCGCTTCTACTGGAGTAGTACCTGGTTGATTCGTCTTCCGCCGTTTATCTCCTTATGTTTTCTGTGGAAATACGGTTAGCGAGGTGTTTATACATTCAAAGGAACTAATCTTTAATTACACTGTTGCGTTTTAGTTAAAATAAATTAATATTTTTAAAGCCGGACGTGCAGGGTAGCTATCGGCAGCAAGATTATTTACAGTTATTATAACGGTGATGGCAAGTATGTCGATATGATAACAAGAGTAGCGCTCTTTATACTCTTTGGAGGTCAACTGGAAAAATGAATACTTTTAAAGGGATTATTTTATACAGAATACGCTTTTATATTGCATTTATAAAATGCAAGTTTTTCGGTCTAATATTTACAAACATACTAACTAACTAACTTGTACAGGGTTTCCTTAACTAACTATATACAGGATAATCTTAATTACGGTGCATTAATTTATTTTTAATTACTCTTAGTAATTAGCGGAAGTTTTAGTAAAACACATTTGGTGGTGTTTATGAGTGACTAAACTCGTTGGAATTGAAAATGAATACTTATTGTATTCTGGGTGAGGGCTGTGGGCACGCTTAGTAGCTCCTTGCGCTTCTGGGTCAGAATTGAGGCGAGAACCTTTCTATCCAATGGAGTAAGTAAAATACCACATTAGGTGTTTTGTCCGACGTGAAGTCGTTCACTGGTATAAGTGTGGTGTTGTATGTTTAACTTACATGCAGATGACTGCAGGTTGAGGAATTAATAAACCCTGGTGTATAAGATAAGAGCAGGTCGGTCTGGGCTCTCCAAAGAGGCCCAGCGGAATGAGAGCTACTGTAGTTCGTGGTTTTATTTAGAATCCGCGGAAGGCGGAGACGGCTTCTATCGGGCTTCTAATTCCGTGATAGGTGGATAGACTGGCGGGGAAATTGGTAAATGCGACTCACTCTTTACACTATAGCACTGTCAATTGAGGCTTAGAATCCTTGAGCATAGCGCATTGTCGAGTACGAAATGCAATCCGTATGAACACTGACTTGTATTATGGGGATTTTTGGTTCAGCTAAATGTGAACAAAGAGTTCCTTATCCTTTAAACGTTAAGGTATGAAAATACAATATGAAAAACAGTAGCTACGCGAAATCCGAATTTTTGGTTTGTTGCTAAGGATTCAAATATTTGTGGATTTATGATGTTCTGAAAGAAAACCAACAACAAAATTTTTGGCGTACCTTTTGTGCATAAGCATTGGTGAATGAAAACATAACTTTCTTCATGATAAAGTCCCCAGGTATGACAGCCGCACTTCAAGTTAGTATTTATTGGTGAGGTATATACAAAATATAAGAATGTGGACAAATCTGAGTTTTCATAATAGCCAAGTCCTTATTTACCCAATCGGTAACTATTTGAAAGTCTCCTAAGAGAGAGCACGACATATATGCATTTCGCCTATTTTTGATAGAAGAGATATTGTTATAAGAGACCGGGTGCTGAAGTTTGCTGACATTTGCAGTTGGATTATTTGCTGTCATTTTGACAAGAGAAAACCTTCTATTTGACAAGGCACTTTGGATTTACCGATTACTTGTAATGATTCATTGTCTGATGGTTTCTATCGTGGAATTGTTAGAAACATGAAGTTTCGTGCGAGCTTTCGTAAGATGATGTACTGGTAGTAGGGCTACCGCCAAATAGAATGCTGCAGCATATGTCTGCAATCAGATGATGAAAAGACAACATTAAATCATTAAATAAATAAATAAATATTTCAGTACATTCATTTCACACATGCATGGATATCGTATAATACATAAATCATTATACAAGGTCGAATGTACTGAAATCCTAAGGTCCAGTTCAGTTCAAAACTGTTTTTCAACTGGACCTTGAATCATTATAAGATTAATAATCCATTTAACACCTAATGCCTAACCGAGTACATAACTAAACCAATTTGACCCTGAAAAACTAACCCTGAAAATATAGGAGCAGGAAAAATTTACGGTAACAGATAAGCTCCAAATACACACAGCACACAGTTCACTGACTTTTGAAAAAGATAACAGTACATAACTCACTTTCAATTTATGAACGGCTTGATAGTGCAAGAGACATGTTTTTGGAGATAACCATGAGACCAATTTGCCATTAGTACATATATATATATATATATATATATATATATATATATAATTTTAAATTTTCGCGCCTTCCATGTGTTGAATTGGCGTTTAGGGTGCTGGTCCGCGTTGGTGTTGCAGTAGTCTCTAAGAGACTGTTCACTCGACGCTTCGACAAGATCCCACTTGTTATCTTCAGGATACGTTTAACTTTCGGGTGCTGCTTCGGTTTACTCGTATTGAACTGACTACGTTTGGTTCACGTTCCGTGTTATATAGTGTTCCGTGTTGCTGGTTACGTGCTTGTTGCGCTTTCACTTTCTTTACTTTCTTTTTTGTTGTTCACTTTTTCTACTTTCGCTTTCGTTTGTCGTGGTGTTTGAGCGTGTTAAGGTTGTTTATGTACTTCTCTATTTCGATAGCCCCTCTGATGATGCGAGATTTGTAATGTTCTATGTTGGCTAGCATTGTGGTGTTTTGAAAGTCATTGTTATGGCCTGATGTTTGTATATGTTGTGCATGAGATAGTTAGTTTGTCCTTTTTAAACAGCATTAATATGTTCTTCTCTTCTTGCACTGATCTTCCGGTTTGTTTGTCCGATATACCGAAGGATACCACATGGAATTCGGTATACTCCTTGCCCTTCTAGGTTTATTTGTTTGGGAATTTTGAACATTGTGTTGATCTTCCTTGCTGGTCTAAATATTGTTTGGATTTTGTGTTTCTGCAGTATCTTGCTTATTTTACCGGTTGTTCCTTTTATGTACCGTAAACATGCTGTTTTTGTAGATGTTTCGTCTTCTGGTTGGCCTGTGTTGTTTCGTTTTCTCGTATTTATTGCTCTTTGTATGTCCCGTTCCTTGAATCCATTTTGGCGTAGGGATCTGGTTACCTGGTTTATCTCTGCTTGTCTCTGGTCCTCGTCAGTTAGCGTTTGAGAGCGGTGTATTATCATTTGAATACATACTGTGTTTGTGTTGGGTGATGGTGTAAGTCTGCTTAAAGATATCGACCAAAGTGTGTTGGTTTCCGATATATGGCTTTGATTTCTCGCCATCAGGAGGCGAGTGACCTTGAATTGAGCCAGAACCGGCCCTTAATTACTGCTTCGATCGTTGCCGTTTTTCATCAATACATCCAGGAATGGTAATTCATTATCTTTTTCTAGCTCCATCTCGAGCTGTATGTTTTTATTCTTCTTGTTGAGAGGTCCCAGAAATCTATATAAGTTTTCCCTCCCATATGACAAAGGTATCATCGACGTATCTGATCCACAGTTTTGGTTTGTGGGTGACCGTTCTCAGTGCTTCTTCTTCAAATTCCTCCATGCACAGACTTTCAAAACACCACGATGCTAGCCAACATAGAACATTACAAATCTGGCATCATCAGAGAAGCTATCGAAACGGAAACCAATGTTAATGGATACACATACAAACAACACATTCAAACACTACGACAAACGAATGTGAAAGTAGAAAAAGTGAAAGTACAACGAAAGAAAACAACAGAAAAGAAAGTAGAGAAAATGAAAGCGAAAAAAAGGGACCAAAAACACGCAGTCAAACACGAACCAGCGACTCGAAACACTATATAACATGGAACCTCAGTTCAATACGAGTAACACGAAGCAGCAGCCGAAAGTTAATCATATCCTGAAGATGGCAAGTGGAATCTTGCCGAAACGTCGAGTAAACAGTCTCTTAGAGACTACTACACCATCGCGGGCCAACATCCGAAACACCAATTAGTATTATATAACCCGCGTCTACCTAGAGAAAATATCAGGATAAATACTGACAACGTATACGAGAAAACAACTGATTTTCCAATAATTCTATTTCAACAAATAAAGTGCTGAAAACAGGTACGTCAAGAATGGGGTTATATTTACAATTTTCTATAAAGTGCATGAATTATCGTTAAACATTTCACTTGATGATAGAAAGGACGTTGTGGCGAAGCCCCCAAGTCTGGTAAGTGTAGAATTGCGTGATACATTGTATGTATCACGCAATTCTACACATTACCGAAACTTGTGTTTCGGTAATGTGTATAATTTTTAATTAAATCTTATAAAACCAGCACTTATTGCCTTGAAACAAAGGGTTGCTCCCAAAATCTTTATCGGTCTCAAATAAAACAATTATTTACCTATATCAGAACCTAACCTCATCGCCTCTATAATACATTAGTTACATTTTTTCAAACACTCAGTATATAAATCTCTGGAAAATGTCTAATTGGTGTACGGCAAGGGGCAAACGATTTTACAGAGCCCTGAATATGTTTATAAAATGCACGATAAATACATTGTAGGTAAACAAGAAAACTTTCACTTACTTTGACAGTTGCTTTCCTAAGAAAGTACCAAAATAAATTTTCAAAGATATAAAAATGTAAGCTTTCACGATTCAACTTCATAATTATAAATACATATAAATAAATCGTGTATCTAAACATAAATTTTATAAACTTTTTACATTTCGACTGCAATTGCAGTGTAACAGTTGGTAAAAGTTACATTAGACACAAAATTGTACCCAAAAGATAAGTATTTATAATTACGAACTTACAAAAAAATTCGTGGCCACTCTAACGTTTACATAATAATGTACCTAAAACGGTTTTGTAATTTAATTGTTACTGAAACATTAGATTTTAACTTATACATGTTTACGATTTTCATAATGGTAATAAGCCAAGTTAGCAACACCTGTGACACGTTCATTAGAATTAATATATTTTCTTATTGTGAAGCAATAAAACAGTAACTAATTTTTTTGAGAAATTGTGTTAAAACACTTATTGGGAAGTAACTATATAAAAAAAATTGTTCACTTTACTTAAATGTGTTCAGGACATTTTTTAGCAAAGCTAACGGGACACTCATAGACATGTAACAAGTACATTATAGTAAATAAAACTATTGTAATTTATCTTCTTCTATGTTTAGAAACGCACACTTAATTAATTATGAACATTAATCACAATTCTTTTGAAATCAGAAAACCACTCAAATGATTGATGACATAATTATCAAGGTTTTACAGCGATTTTAAAATCGATAAAGCTCATATTTTATTCTGTCTCCTAACGGAAATAATAGTTAACTAACCAACTTTGCAGTTCAAAGATTTATATAATTAGCATTAAGCAGACAAGAAAACCTGTCAAAAAGATAAATAGTATAGATAATAAATGTGGTATTTAACAAATTGTGACTATATCTTGGTGACAAATGACAAGCTGGTTCGACCTTTCACCGAACACGACAAACAAGGCGTTGTGACTGGGATTTCTGTGCCGTAACCGTAACGAAATGCCATGCCGCCTATAAGACCATTCGCACCTGCTTCGTGGTACAACCGCTTATTGTCAACTATGCTCCTGCGTTTAATTATTCTACCCGTTTGGCTACTGTTAAATATATTGCAGTTTTTTAATGGACAAATAGCAACAAATTCTTCTTAAGCGTTCGTAATGCCAAACATACAAAATTACAAATCTCAAAAATACAGCATAGTAATTGTCCTAGATTTTCAGAACAGACAAGATGTTATTTAATGTTGAATATAACAGACTGCAAATGGTAAAAGGTGAATAAGTTGAATGTAGATGAGTTGTGTAGGTCGAAGAGACTCTTTATGGGCGCTGCTCATGCACACGGCCCGTATAATGTAACACAACATGCCGAGATGCCGATAAATATTCATTAAGTGCAATTATAGCACCACCGAGCGAACGCTTTATTGCATCGTATATTTTATTACAGTTTTACGAGGTACACATCCATTTTATAAGAACAGCCCGTACATTACCCCAATATTTTATACCGCACATTTCGAAATTGTGGCTTGTTTCCTTTTAATCTGATATTATTTACGAGGCAAGCTGCGTTGGTGAATTTTGTCTTGATAAATGTGCCTCTTACAAAATGAATGTCCAACAGATATGGTGAGAGAAGGTTCACGCAGTTAACACCATATGGGACTAAACGTATGTCGGAATGGTGCCGCGTGTAAAAGCTAAGTGTAATCGCTAACTCGGTGACGAATGACTGGGTTGGAAGCGGCAGTCTTGTCTCTTGGGTCGCACCCTAATCATACTTTTTACAGGCAACAGTACTTGTGTTGGTTTATAGCCGCACAAGAACCCGATGAATAAATAAAGCTATCTCAGGAGTCATTTATCATACCCATATCAAAAGCGTCGTCATAAATTTTCTTGGAAAGCCGATAAGAGGCGGTATATAATAAAGTAAAACGAAAGCCTTGTAAATAGGTTAACCTTAGAGTAATATACGTTATTTAATACTAACAACGCAAACTTTATTCAAAAGTTGGTTTATGTTAATTTTACCATTTTAAACTGCATGAGTTTTTTTTTGTTTTGTGAGACGTTTCTGGTTAAAAACGCTATTTTATTTTTAGTTTTATATTAAAAAATCAATTCTAATCTAAAGCAATAAATCTCAAAAGCATATTGTGATTACAACCACCTGCAATAAATTTAAATGAAATACATAGACGACTCGGTTTTTAAGAGTGATAAGAAGACATAGATAACCCGTTCGAACGTGAAAATAGGTAAAATGACCATGTTATAATGTATGTATGGTGTTTCATGCATTATTATTATCATAGATTTGTAAAATAAGACCGTAAGGAAATGAAAACGTTATCTAGCCAAAAAAAATTCCATCGTCCGTCGTCCGTCGTCCGTCGTCCGTCGTCCGTCGTCCGTCGTCCGTCGTCCGTCGTCCGTCGCGTCGTCCGTCCGTCCGTCGTCGTCGTCCGTCGTCGTCGTCGTCGTCCGTAACGTCGTGTCGTCGCTCGTTTCGTCGTCGTTCCGTCGTCGTCGTCCAGTCGTCGTGCAGTCGTTCGTCGTCCGCTCGTCGTCGGCAGTTACTTTCGTCCGTCCGTCGTCTCGTCGATCGTGTCGTTCGTCGTCCACGTCGATCCGATGCCAATGTCCGTATGCTGTCATCTGTTTGTCGTTTTGCCCGACTTGTCGTCTTGTCGACGTCGATTCGTCGTTCGTCGGTTTTCAGATACGTCGTCGTCTCGTTTTTCGATACCTGCTTTCAGTCAGTGACAATTCTCAAAGTCGTCGTAATTCTGTCGTACGTCACTCGTACGTCGTGCCTCAGTCACGTAACGCCGATCCAGATTTAAAACTATACTGTCGTGTCGCCGTTTTCTAGGAAACGACCTGTTATAAAACATCAGTTCTTTCACATTAGATTTTATCTGACTTCTGCTGTTCCAAATTCCTTTGTTGACAAGTGTTTTAAGGTACTAAATGATGACTGAATTTCCAAGCCTCCATAAAGTTGAATATGTTAGAAATAGATCACAATTGATATCCAATCAAATGAAATCCAGTAATAGGCTAGTCAATCTGAGGTTTGCTGACAGATATTATGCCCGGAACATTGTTTTTTTTGCGAAAAACTTCAAAATTTGGTCAATTTTGTAGGTTTTTGAGATAAATCTGGGTAATTATGCGTTTTTTTGAAAAGACCCTGCTTTTCAAAATTAAAGCAGACAAAATTTACTACAAAATTCATAGATAATAATTCTTTCTACGATCAACTGTTACGCCGCTAGAGCACTAAAGAATGGCCAGAATTCCCAAAAATTTAAAAAAAAACACTAAATACTGTCGTGTTACGTCAGGTTTCTGTGGAAACGACCCATGTTAAGATAATTTAGACTATTTGTGGTAATAAACTTAATGAAACACACATAAAAATAAACAAACTAGTTTGTCCTCTGACCACAAGCCTCGCCTGAAACAAATATCTGTCTAAAATCAAATCGGAAAAAATTGGAGACAAAAAGAGTAAAAAGCATAGAATTGCTTAAATTAAAATTACTTGATACATACAGAAACAGTATAGTGAAATGTGCCAGAAATTGTTTTGTTAAAGGTAATAATCTGATGAAGGTATAGGTTGGTTGGTAGGATCATGTAATTCAATCTCTTCAGGTTGAAAGTCGGTATTCCATCCCCCCTTTTTTGTAGGTGGGCCCGAGAGGAGGTAGGAAGGTGCTTCTTCTTCCTCCTGTGCTGCTATGGCTTCCTCAAGGGTAGGAAACTCAAGACCAAGTTCCTCTTGGAGATCCAAATCTTCAGCCCCGTCCACTTGTACTGTATGTACATTCTTGTGGTAAAAACTTCATAAATATGTAATAATTAATTACGTCGGAACATAGCGCAAATCCAACGGGATCTTTGTTTGGTAGGTTGAAACTCGAGACCTAAATGTAGGGTTTGTTACGGACGATTGCATATTTTTAAAATTAAGATGTTGTTAAATAATTAATATGAAACTGCTCCAACGTAATAGTTTGTTTTTTTATTACTTTTTCGGGAGTAAATATAGTTAATTTGAAATCGGAGGGGAAGGCAGTTTTAGTAAGGGTTTCAATTGAGTAAGATACATCGGGGTGTTTGATTAAATACCTTTAATTGTAAACAGTCTGTACATAAATATTTGATCGTATACATTGTTGGAAAACTCAAACTGCAAATCAGTTTTTTTTCTTTTACTAAACTAAATACTCGTGTGTTAATAAGCGTGCGTGTAAACAATGTATGTATAAATAATCGTTATCGTCTTGGATTTAAGCGGCGCATCGTAACCAGTTAAATATTGGTGAATGCGTGGTTAATTAAAGGATTATAATAATCAACGTAACTAGGTATTTTTAATGTAATTTAAGCTCGCAGCAACCAAATCTACAATCCTATATAACTTAAAAAAACAAACATTGCCTTGCAAAGGTATCCCATTAGCACGCGGGCTCATTCAGCTGAAATCTGCTTAAATGAAAGACAGTACAGGGCTCCCTCGCTATTGTATTTTGGTGAATTAGCATTGTTGTTTGTTATTTATATTTATATTTGTGTAGAGATGGGCGTCGACGAGCGGGTACAGGATAAATCTTGGTTATAATTGTAAAAGGGCATTGCCAAGTGTTTACATACTCCCGGGTCCAGATGACCATTAAACACCTCGAATTTTATTTTTATGGTTCTATTGTTATATAGATGAATGCCTTATTGTTTTATGTGCTTATTTATTTAGACCGGCATGACTGGTTTTAAAGGGCCACACTTGGTATTACGATTTTTATTCTGATTTATTTATGACACAATTGTAGGTTGTGACTACACCATTTAAATTGTGTTTATGTGTAGCTTAACTGCTTGTTATCTATTTTTTCTTAATGTTATAATTTTGTACGCACTTTTAACTTGATTTAATGATGTTTTGTTTTGTATTTAACCCATTCATTGTTTTTTGTGTTATATGATTTATTAATGTACTTGTGCAATTACTTATCTATGAATGAAGTGGGGTTTATTGGTGGTTCTTTCCCACAATAGTATATTAACGGGTTGAACCACATTGCGGAAAGCACGTTAATTTTAAATTGAGTAGTTTCATTGTTTACCTGCCCCACATGATGCAACAATTAACCTCATCCAGCCTATCTAATTCAACCAGCACAACGTATCTACCACTAGACGGCCAATTCTGTTGATCAGATTTGAGGTTTGCGAGTAATTAAATATCAGACTTATAAATAAGCTCTAATATTTTAATTATTGCCAGGAAAGTCAGTAAGGCAAGCAATTAATTTAAGTAATAGTAACATTATTGTCAGTAAGGTCAAGATAAATCACTTAGCGATTGTTTTGTTCTTGAATTTGCATTCTTGTAAATAATTCAAATTACACTTTTCAAGATAAGATACCTGGGGAACGCTACAGACGGCACTACAGTAGCTCACTGTACATCAAGCTAATTTTTTTGTGGACTTTAAGGCGGATTCCGCAGAAATACGTGGTGTAAAATTACGTGTTGCTACATAGCGTGGAAATTCGTAGAAATTTGTTGAAATATGCAAAATTCCCACTCGTTCGCAGTTGGCAGTAAGCCGCTCGAAGTACACTGTGTTTAGTTTAGGCGATGAAAGGTAGAGTTGATGTTAAAAGTGAATAAAAACAAGTGATTTTCTGAAAACTGCTTTGTACTTGCATTAGGTAAGTACAAACCAAATTGTGATTTAGAATGTGGTCGATATTTTCTTATTTTAGATTTGATTTGACATCATGTTCAAGAATGTTAAGCATAAGTTTCTTGTATTAGCAGCTGAAAGTCATCAACTGGGGTTTCTGGCTTCCAAAAAGAAGAAAAGGCAGGAGATGGCAAGTGCAACCCGTAAATACATACAGGAAGAAAATAGGAAGATATTTAAATACATTTAAGGCAATATGTGAAGAACCGGAAGAATTTTTGAAATATACCCGTTTGTATGTTGACGTATTTGTGACACTTATCAACATACTGAAGAAGAAGGACAGATTGGTAAAAGGGAGTTGTTTAACAACAATTACAGTCAAGGAACGGTTAACAATTACATTAAGGTATTAATTTTGTTATATTCTATGCCTTTAATGTGTTAAGATACTTTAAGTTATTTGTCGCAAGGATCGCAGATGTGCCAAGTTGCAACGTCGAGCAACAGTTTACAGAATCATACGAGATACTTGCAATGGTTTGTGGGAAGTACCCTATGCCAAATATTTACAACCTCTAACATCTGGAAGATGGTTAAAACTTAATTCAACAACAAATTTGAGATATCTCTATTAGAAAATACTTCTTGGTAATTGTCATTTTCAACATGATATAGATGGAATGTACCCAACTGTCTTGGTGCTATTGATGGAAAGCATATTGCTATTCAAAGTCACTATAAATCGGAAACGAATTCTACAACAATAAACATTTCTATAGCATGATTCTTATGGATGCATGTGATGCTGATTACAAATGTACTTTGGTTGACATTGGAGCTCAAGGTAGGTTAGAAAAGTATTAGAAATTTTAGAAGTTCGGAGCAGCAATATTGGAGGAGACCATTAACATTCATAAAACTGATGTACTACCTGGGACTGACAAATCGTTACCATGCTTCTTTGTGGCAAATGAGGCATTTCCATTCCGCAAAAATTTAATGCGCCCTTATCCTCACTGCAAACAAAGAACAATTAATTTTTAATTATAGGTTAGGTAGAGTACGCCACATTATCGAATATGCCTTTGGTATTTTAGCAGGTGGCGAATCCTGCGTAAACCTATAATTGCACATTCCAAAACAGTTGACGCCATTATTAAAGCAACCGCGGTTAGTTGATATAAAAAAATTATAGATTTTATTGTTAAGAATCTAGTTATAAAAATAAATGCTTAATGACAAGGTTAAACTATTATTATTACTACTATATGTACCTATTCGTATTCCTCATACAGTTCGTCCAAGAAATCTGTTAGGAGGCTTCTGATTTTAAGTTTTAGTGTAGCAGTTTGCCCCTACAATAACCGTTTAACCTGTTCTCCAAGATATTGGATGAAAATAGACAAAACGGGGTTGACAGCTACATTCGAAATCTCATCCTTAGTTAATTTATTTATTGCAATTATTAAGCTTGGCGCAACGTACCCATTGTCGTATTTATCAGCACCACGCTTGTGGTTTCTTACTGTGTTTGTTAGTGGGTTTCAAGCATGTTCGGTTCACTGTGTGGTGAGAACAAAGTACTATGTGATGTGGTATTTGTTCATGAGAATGACGGGCCCTCAATAATGAATTCTGCAGACTCCAAATCTGCAACATCTGTAAGCAGCTGACCCTGACCTTACTCAGGGGGAATTTCTTCTGTTTCGCAACTTTCTCTACTTTCCGTTGTGGTTTCATTCCAATGTCTATTGCTTGTTCTTGCAAATAAGAAATTTTGACTATATGCAAATACAGATTAAAGCAATACTGACAAACTTAGTTCCTTGCCGTTTCGTGAGGGTGTACCGGTCACGCAGCTTCTTCCATGTACTTACCGTCCTTTTCTACTTCTTCTGCAATGACTGCCAGGCCTTTTGTTTTTCTGTGCTTGCTCCTGAATTGGACACAATTACTATCCCATACTTCTGGCCTCATATGTACAACCTGAAACAAATTAAATTCGTCTACACTGCCCATAATTTTGAATCGTTTGAAAACAAAACAACACATGCACTTCCCAGCTGGTCGCGCGCGACGACTGCGTAGTTTTGCGGCCAAAGTTGAATTTGTATGTACTATTACGTTGCTGCGACCCACAGACAACCGCTGAGGTCTGCGTCGTGTAATTTTGCGCGCAATGTGGAACAGTAGCGTTCAAATACACGGGATTCAAGTTTCTACGCCAGCGAGTTTCTGCGTACAAGCGGGAATCCGCCTTTAGTTGTATCAAGCTTCAGTCTCAATAATGTGCAACTAGTCAACGCTTATTCACACTCTATGAAACCAATTCATTTACGGTACAAGCTCCGAGAATTGATAATCAATAGGCTCATTCCAATAATTTGTCCCAGACGGTATCCCAGGTATTGCCTTAAAGAAATGTCCTCCCGAACTAGTATCAGTCTTATCTAAGTTCTTTTCGATCTCTATGTTTTATGGTTAGCTTCCGTCATCACGGAAGGTATCAAATGTTAAACCTTTCCCAAAAAAGCTGACAAGAAGAACACCTGCAGCTACCAACCAATTCCAATCACTTCTATTTTCTCTAAAGTTATGGAAGAAACCATCAATCAGCAACTACCTTTTTTCCTTGAGCCTAACAACTGCTTAGTGTCCTCTAATGTGATTTTAGTCAGAGCCGTTCTCGTTCAACAGATCCTCTTCTTTTAATTGTGATATATATTTTGATGGAACATTAGAAAGATCTGATGAAACACTTTAGATACTTCAAAAGAATTTGACCAAGTTTAGTTGCCAAATTCGTCTCCTTTGGGTTAACTGATACGCTTATCAATTGGGTTTTCAGTTTTTTTAATAAAAGATAAATACATGTCATTGATGGTTTCTTCTCAAAGGAAGTAGGAATTAATGTGAGCGTGCTACCGAGATCAGTGGTAGCTTCTGTTAGACATGAATAATCGAATTTCTTCAAAAACTAACCTGATATATTTATTTGCGGACGACAAACTTTTTATTGTAGTTTATCTCAGAGATTAAAGCTGAAAAGGCTATTTCAATCGACAGAGACATTTAATCTATCCTGGAATAGGGAAGTAATAATCTACTTAAATTTAGCTCTAACTAAATTCAGTGCTTCCTTGTGTTCGCAGTAAAGATCGATCATTTCTTGTTTTCAGACTCAATCACTATGCTACGAATGACTTCAAATCTATCATCGATCTTCTGTTAGCTAGTAAAGCATCTGCTCGGAAACTAAACTTTTCTACATATATACATAATACTTTATCTCCCGATAACTCTTTCAATCTTGACAGTCTATCTCTATACTTTCTCCAAAGTGCTCCAAGGTGCTTTAGCACGTTACGCTAAACTTAGCCAGAAGTATTAAAAAAAAAAGAATTGTACATAAAATTATCGAGTAGTAAAGAAGGTACCCATGAAGGTGGATTGCTTAGCTTTCCCATGTGCTCACGCTAATAGTTTTTGAAGGTAAAAATGAGCGCACGTGTTTACTTTTCTAGATTGTATATTCTAACAGTATATTAAAAACATATTTCATATGACACATTTTTATTGTCCAATTGTAGAAAACGATCGCGTAAGGATGAGAAATAACATTCAATTAATTTCCTGATATGGGTTTACAGACATAAAAATGGTATGTATGTGATTAACTGGTCCGGATGACAAAAAAGATCCTATTTTATAACATTTAATACATTAAAGGAAATGTGCCCGAGGTCAGCGTTGTGCATAGCAGTGGTCGTAACACGGGACTCTGTTTGCTGGCTTGCAGGGTAACGTCTTATGTATAGAGGTCCTATCTTATATAAAATTACATTATTGACGCCTAGAGCAATCAGAAAGGTGGCCGCGTGTGCAGCCAATATAGTAACTTATGCCATCACCGAGCGGTAGTAGGAAGATAACGTTAGTATGGAATTCCACGTCGTCAGGGGTAATAGTTGACTGGTAACCGGTCTACCTGCTTTTGAGTTACGAAATCCCAGCTTGTTATTTGAGACTCGTTTGGTTATGTTACGGGATCGTACGTTTTATTACTTCCTAGGTAATACTTTTTGAACATTGTAAGAGCTGCTATTAGGTTTTTTAAATCGTTTAACTGACACTGTGGACAAACGTAAATTGCAGGTATTCTTATTGAGATTATTAATAACGTTCCACAGATTTCGCAGTATCAAACTAAGAAAGATCATTTTAACAACGTACTTGAAGCTGGCTAATTTGGTAAATAATGTTTAATGTTGATCTTGAAAAAAAATCCAAGTTTGGTTACATTACCTTTAATAATTTAAAATAAGTCAAAGTATTGCCAAACTTTAAAAAGATTTTTTTATGTTTAATACACCTTTGAATATTCTACATTCAAAGCTTTCTCCTTAAGGATAAGTCAATTCCCCAAACTGAAAGGAGTAGTAGCTTTCTTTTGGTTGTGTTCATGATTAATCTATAATTAGTTAGATAGGATGATTATTCCTCATTTAAAACCTTTGTTGCATCCCTAACAATAATTCACCTTACAAAGTTATAATTAAAAGAGGTTTAAGACAACTGCTTATAAAGCTAGACCAAGTTCCAATCAATCAGGAAAATTTCTGGTTAATAAACTTCCATCTCGAAGAAGGTTGTGAGGAATTTAATATAAATTGTCTAGATCTTGTTGATCTTTGGTGGACTTCATTTTTCTTTCGACGCAATAACTTACAAATACTAAGCTCGATCTCATTTGACATTGAAATACTTGTTCGATGCACCAGGGAAGGAAGGAAAAATTATAAGAGCAAACTTTGTAGTGTGACGTTACTGATGTGGGAATAGTTGCAAATGAAATCTATGGTAAAATAATAGTTATTAGATAATATAAAAGAAGATTAAGTAGAAGAAATGTATAAAAAGTGGATAGGTTTTGAGTGTCTTTTTGTAACACCATGAAAATATGTTTAAACTACATAGATACACACATTTTTAGAAAATAACAAATGAGAATTTCTGTGGCGCACTATTCTCAACACAAATGTTTAGGATTATTATCGAGCATTGTTAATTCGTGGCATAATTAGTACATTCTTTTGAAATATGAATTCGTTGCGATACAGTAGAATGAGTAAATATTAGGTTACTTTCACTTTCGCTACTGCCACCCGCTGCACTTCATTTAGAACATTTTCGCAATTTTATAGTCACTCCACGTATCTATAAATGAAATATAGCAACCGGCTGTGAGGTTCATATCTTATGTGCCAAGTTAAAATATTTATATAAACAGTTTACACACAATCTTATGATGTAATAAAGAAACGAATGATCATTGAATATTAAATAAGTATTCGATTATTTTCCATATGAGTGTAGATAGCAATGTTTCTAGAATGAATCACAAAATGGCATTATGCATGCGTCCCGATCTCATGTTTTCAATGCGCGATAGTTCATACAACAGTTGGCAAACGGGTTGGATATAAAAACATCCAACTGTCAGAAAACTCGATAAGCCAAGTTAGTGTATAAATGAAACTCGTATGGATCCCAACAATGCGCTTAATATATAAACTACTGCAATATGTAGGTGTGAGTAGTCAAGTGCTAGGGAAAAATCATAATAAATGAATTAGACTCAAGTGCGAAATCAGTCCTCAGGGCTAAGTCTGATGATGGAAGCAGAGTCCGCGTCCGAAACATCGCGTTATAAAAGCAAAAATTGTGGAAATTGACAACAACGAAAACTATGACTTTTCTTCATTTCCTAATTAGGACTTAATCAAATACGTTAAAAGCGGTAATTAAGTTTATAGATTATATGTTACGTATAAGAAAATGTATTTCTTCTGAGAATTTATTATTTTTATTCCGCTCTCTTTAGAAAAAATAGTTTTAGCGAAAATTCAAACACTAATTTGTTGTGTAAAACAGATTACGTACATTCTCTATAGGCTTATTGGCCCAAGTGCTCAACCGGGAGTTCGATTCCCCAGTTCTTTAGTGAATTTCTTAAGAATTAAAGAAATATGATGTAACGAGCACATAACTTGGTCGTGGTATATTAGCAAACAGGGACAAGAGTTAAGCAGTCACGTATGCAAACTTTTGTATTCTAAAAAAGTAATAACATGTACACTAACTGGATGAATTTATTTATATATTAAACATCTTTCTCTTTATATAGTACATAATATACATCACCGTTGGCAGATTTGTTAGTAGTTTATTTCTAGTTATAAAAGTTAGACGAGGTCTACACAAAATTTCAAAAGTTTTTTTTTTTAATTATAAATTCTGCAATTGGTCGAAAAGGAAATTTTAAAAAGGTAGTGTGATTCTTTTTGGGTGACGCCATTTTGTCTAGTCGGCGTTGAAGGTTACAATGTGTTAGATATTTTTTTGTAATTTTACGAAGTTAAAGTTGTAAGTTACATCTCAATTTAAGCTGGTTTAATTTCAAATATTTACTTAATATACACTGATTAGAAGTTAGTCTTTCGTTTTGTACGGTTATATTTCCTTACAATCTACATGATCTTTCGTCTCTTAGGGAGTTAAGTCTCCATAATGTTACCACACTCTTCAGGTTATTACTGATATTTAAAGTTTCCACAACTACTGCTAAGATGTTGATTTATTTAGGTTTTCTTTTTCTTCGTTCCTTCTGTGTGTTACGTTGTAATCGATTCTTCATCTGTACGTGAATACCTTTCGAGACTGGGATTCATGGATATGTTGGCAGTACATTTCCTTAGTACTGGTCACTAAAACGAGAAACGGTGGCTTACGATGACTGTACCCCGAAGACAGTTCAAGAGATTTCATCATTCTTGACTCGATATGTATCTAAAACACTGACGTTAAATCACGTAAGATGTTTGGAAACTCCCGACACAACCAAGTTAGTGGTGAGTTCTATTCTATTATTACGTGACGGAGCCCTGGGGCAATAAATACTCAACTACGAGAACCGTAATCACAGTGGGCACTACTCACTTCTAGACACCACTTCTACGAATTGTTACAAAAGTTGGAGATTTTCCTTCAGCTGCTTACGGGTGCTCAATATAACTATAAGAGATATTTGTTTTGATTCTGCATGGCTCAGTGACTCATATAGCAATAGTGAGCTGGGCTACTAAAACGTTTTTAGATACTAACTCTAAAGTATATTTTCTTTCATACGCATTTCACAGTTTAAATTTGGTCGTAAATGAAACTGCTTATATAAATATCGAAACTGTTGATTTTTTAGTATAGTTCAGGAAATTGACTTGCATCTTCAACTCAACGTTGGGATGTTTAGACGAAACATATCAATAACTTCACATTAAAACCATTATCCGACATACGATGGGTGAGTAGGATAGATTCGATACGCTAGCTGAGGCACGATTTAAAAACAATATGTGAAGCATTAAGCACGATTTCAAATGACAACGGCAAAGAAATTAAAACTCGTCACCACGCAGTATGTTTGTGCAAAATATCTGGTGTGGAATAACACATGACCTTTCAACCTAAAAAATGGATATTAAAGAAAATGGAATAATTTTAATAACAATCTTTTTAGGATAATTACACAGCCTCTTTTACAATAAGTTTTATAATCTATGTCAAGCACACGTTAGAAACTTCATTTCAGATAGAGATTAATAGACTAGCCTAGATGCTAACTTAAAAAAATTCCAAAGACGACCGCTTCTATAAAAATATCGATAATACAGCTTAAGCATTTCCAATCATATTTATTTAATTTTTACATTTATTTCGCTTTA